>JAPMOB010251157.1:0-20093 GCA_029875015.1 Lepomis gibbosus
ACAATTATGAGATTAAAGTAACAATTATGAGATAAAAGTAACAATTATGAGATAAAAAGTCACAATTATGAGATAAAAGTAATAATTATGAGATAAAAGTCACAATTATGAGATAAAACTAACAATTATGAGATAAAAGTCACAATTATGAGATAAAACTAACAATTATGAGATAAAAAGTCACAATTATGAGATAAAAGTCACAATTATGAGATAAAACTAACAATTATGAGATAAAAGTCACAATTATGAGATAAAAGTCACAATTATGAGATAAAAGTCACAATTATGAGATAAAAGTCACAATTGTAAGATGAAAGTCACATACATGATAAAAAAGTTACAATTATGAGATAAAATGTATTTATGTAAAATAACAAAGGTTTCTTTTGATCCAGGCAAAGTTTTTTTTAATTTTACTGAAGAGAAATGGGTGTCTGTGAAGGTTTTCAGTTGTCCAGGTCATAGTTACCCAAAGAAGGCAGAACTCTGTCCTGTGTACAGAGTTAGGTGTGAACAGGTTCTAAATTTATCTTAGCAGGTGTGACAGATATACTGAAAACTAAACATTTCCTGTGGGGGAGTTTGGGCAAGGTAGACCACACTCCTCACTGCTGCGTCCTTCAGCCTTTAGCTTGTTCACGGTGCTGTACAGAGAATCATTTTGTTGGTGGTGTGGAGCTGCTTGTTGTTTCACTGATGCTTGTCCAGTAGTTTGAACTTTGAACATCAGATTCCCTCCTTGGCACCTACTCATCTCCTCATAAATGCCCTCAGTCACAGTTTCACCCAAGTTGGCGTTTGACCCTGTTTTCTTTTGCAAGTGAAATCTCAGGGTGAAGGCGACTAAAAGCACCGATGCAGCGCCTACGAGGACACCAACAGGTACTTTCCAAAGGTCTGAGGATCGCTGCTTCTCTGCGTCTGCTTCCTCTGCTGCAGATTCTCCCCTCAGTCCTGGTCCACAGCACAAACACAGTTCATCGTTTCTTGCAGTGTCTGATGCATTTCCAGCATTGGGATCTTTTGTCACGTTCAGATATACTTGACTTCTATTACAAAGATACGTTGCAGAATCAGTAGACTTAACATTTGTTATTACCAGTGAATTATCTGCCAGGGAACCATAGCGTTTGTTAGTTTTTCTCTCTTTGCCATTTTCGATAGTGACAAGCGTCACCTGTTTACTTTTAACGATGCGGCTCCATTCCACATTTCCCTCCTTATGAGGACAGGGCAGCACGGCCACTGTGTTCTGCAGCACAGTCATTACAGGAACTGTAAAGTAAAAAAGCAGCAATAAGTAAAAAATTCTTGGTAAACTTTTCTGTTTATCATTAATATTTTGTAGTTCATTGGTTCCTTTGCTTCACAGCATCAGTCCCGGCGCCATGGGCAACCACTGACCACCTGTGGTTGCACAATATATATGTTCAGAAGTTTTCCTTTTGTATATTCAGAACTGCTGAAGAAAGTGTTTTTGCTGATTTTTAAAATAAGAATTTTAAATATTTTCGACTGGTTTGTAGACCTGTAAAGAAATCGCAACTTTAATCAATACAGAACATTTGGAACTCAATAGATGCTGCATGTCATCAGTAACTGATGTTGTCGAGTTCTTTGCAGCAAACCAGCTGCCTTTTAGAGGTGACCATGATGTTTTTGATGGCTGAAGATGGATGCAGATTATTTTTCTCCTTATTTGAGTATACCTTGCAGAAAGATGTGTTGGCTCAGATAGACTATCCACACAATGCTGACAGCACAGTTTGATAGAGGTTATGAGTACTTTGGTCACGGACAGGGTTCGAGTTCTAATCTGAGCTTCCTTGGGGTATCTAATATACTATCTAACGCACAAACACACACACAGCAGTCCACTGTTGCTAGAACAAAGCAAGCATATTATCATTTGCAGCGCTGAACTGATTGGAGGATGCATCAAAAAGCTAATAAATAAGCTTCAGTCAATACAGAATAAAACTGTGCGCACGATAGAGGCTGAAGGTGGAGACGTGCAGCGGTCTGTCAGTCATGTGATGAGCAGCCTAGGAAAACATGTTCATTTGAGTCTGTTTATCTTGTTTAATGTAAATAATATTAGGTACTAACTACAGTGAAAAATACATTATTTGTGATTCAAAATAATGGTTGCTGATACATTAATTAGAGACCAGCACAGATGCAGGATTTGACTGTTTCCATGGGGGCTCAGACCCTCCTGACTCGAACCCTGGTCACTGAGCACATTATGAAAGAGGTCAGCGAGTCATTTTGTAATAACAGTGGATGAAACTTGATGTTTAGAAAAATTATAAGGTCCATGAAATTATGAACTAAAAAAATATTTATGCGACAAAAAGTCAAAATTACTTTCCATCTCATATTTTTGACTGTAGTTGATGTGAAAGGTCCATAAATTTCACCACTATATGGCAGCATGGTGCCTTTGAGTGGATTCATATTTACTGTGTTCATGAGGGGAGACCATTCGAGTGGATGTTATAACTAGTTTTTATGTAGCCCAATGGAGGAATGTTGAGGCAATTCATTTAATATTTTTAGTCTGTAGTATTGTTACCAAAATATAATTAGGAAACTCAAGATTTATTAACATAATGTTGATAAAAAGAGTTTCTTACCAGCAAAGCTGAGACAGAAGCCTCCTGCGAGGACAAAGCAAAGGTAGAGCAACATCTCTGCAGCCTGTGAACCTTGTTCAGTGACAGAGGACTAAAACAGCCTTTTATTAAGAAGTTATGAGTAATGAGGTTGTGGGTGGAAATGAAACTTGTGTCACTGGGTGCAGGGCTACAGGCTGCGACCATTTTCTCACGTGGTCGCCTTTGTGCAAGGTGACCACAAGCAGCCCCCTCGCAAAATGCCCCTTACTGTGTTAGTTAATACTGAAACCTACCGCACTCTCTCCACCCTCCCCGCTAATCGTTTAGAAGCTAGCGGGATATTTGGCTGTCCCACGTGCCTTTTGTTGAAACGTTGAACTTTTCACTGATTCAATGTGTTGAGGTTAATTTTCATCAACCAATCAATCACAACTAGGACGAGGCGTCACGTGCTGCAACAAACTTTGAAACGTTGAACTCGTTCTGCATAAATGGTTCTGATTATGGATGATTTATCACTTAGAATTAACAAATTAGAGACTAACTCAACCAGCCTGTCTTCTTACACGCGCATTTAATGAATAAAAACTACCAACAAAACTGAAACAGCTGTAACTGGAATAATATTATAGTAGTGGTAACCTATATAGTATACTAATATATGAATATAAGATTCATATTTTAATATTATAATAATAGTATATTATTAAATGAGCATTGCACTTGTCATAATATTATACTACTACACTCCTTTATGCTTTACTCCACCAGGGGGTGGATAGGGCCTCTGCAGTAGACAGAAAAAGTCTACACCCCCCTGTTAAAATGCCAGGTTCTTATGATGTAACATAATGAGACAAAGATAAATCATGTCAGAACTTTTTCCACCTTTAATGTGATATATATGGTATATATCTACCTACCGAAATCTTTGAGGTGGAAATATAAAAAATAAAAACCTCACAATAACATGGTTGCATAAGTGTGCACACCCTCTTATAACTAGGGATGTGGCTGTGCTCAGAATTAACCAATCACATTCAAGCTCAGGTTAGCTAGAAGTCATTACACACCTGCCATCATTTAAAGTGACTTTGATTAATCCCAAATAAAGCTCAGCTGGTCTAGTAGGATTTTCCTGATATTTTCTTAGTTGCATCTCCGAGCAAAAGCCAGAGAGCTTTCAAAGCATCAGAGAGATCTCAGTGTTCCAAAGCATTAGATAAACCATGGAACACGGTGAAGACAGTCATCATCAAGTGGAGAAAATATGGCACAACTGTGACTTTACCAAGATCTGCCCTCCAAAACTGATGTAAAGACGAAAAGAGAACTGGTCAGGGAGGCTTCCAAGAGGCCGACAGCAACAGTAAAGGAACAAGTACTGGCCGTGTGGTACATGTGACAACTATCTCCCTTATTCTTCATATGAACGGGCTGTGGGGTACGATGGCAAGACGGAAGCCTTTTCTTACAAAGAAAAACATCCGAGCACAGCTGAAGTTTGCAAAAACAAACAAGTCCCCCAAAAGCATTGTGGGAAAATGTGTTATGGTCTGATGAAACCAAGGTGGAACTTTCTGGCCAGAATTCCAAAAGGTACAACACTGCACATCAGCCAAGGAACAGCAGACCCACAGTGAAGCATGGTGGAGGCAGCATCAGGCTTTGGAACCGGGGCCTTAGTCAGGGTGGAGGGAATAATGAACAGCTCCACATACCAGGCAGCTTTGGCACAAAACCTTCAGGCATCAGTTAGAAAGCTGAAGATGAAGAGGAAGTTCACCTTTCAGTACGACAACAACCCAAAGCAAACATCCAAATCCACCAAAGCACGGCTTCAGCAGAAGAAGATGAATGTTTTGGAACGGTCCAGCCAGAGCCCAGATCTGAATCCATTTGAACATCTGTGGGGTGATCTGAAGAGGGCTGTGCACAGGCCATGTCCTCGCAATCTGACAGATTTGGAGCGCTTTGCAAAGAAGAGTGGGCAAATGTTGCCACGTCAAGATGTGCCATGCTAATAGACTCCTACCAAAAAAGACTGACTGCTGTAATAAAATCAAAAGGTGCTTCAACAAAGTATTAGTCTGAGGGTCTGCACACTTATGCAACCAGGTGATTTGAGGGTTTTTATTTTTTATTTCTCCCCCTCAAAGATTTCAGTTTGTTTTTCTATTGAATTGTTCACATTAAAGGTGGAAAAAGTTCTGACATGATTTATGTTTGTCTCATTATTTTACATCATAAGAACCTGGTGTTTTAGCAGGGGGGTGCAGACTTTTTCTATCTACTGTAGATTTCACAAAGATGCGGGCAGGTGGTTGCAGAAGGAGGGGAATTCTCTGCTGTGTTTATATTGTAGGCAGTGCGGCCCGTCTGCTGCAGGCAACTCTGAACTCGTCATCGGTTCAACACAGTTTAAGCTCGATTCTTTAAAGTTGCACAGCAGTAAGAAACACAAAACTTGCAGGGGCCGATGCCTCATCCTGAAACACGGAGCCCCTCCACACTTTTTACCCGCGGTCATTGAATAATCCCTGTACCTGTGTTGGTCTGGAGCCAGGAGCCATGTGTGGAGAGGCTGGGAGGGTTTGGAAAATAGAACAGAGTTTTTGAGATTTCACACAAAATTTGCCCCCAGAACACAGACACAGTGGACAACTACTAGATAAATATTATATTATAATTATAATTTTGACAATAAATGTGTTATCCAGGCTAAATTTATTATTTGAATGAATAAAAATAGGCTTCCATAAACATGTTTAATAATGTTTTATAAAAGAAAAAACAACAGTCAGTGGAACAAAATCACCATGTGGATCTTTTCTATCTGCACCAGAAACCTTCGATGAAGCCTCTAACTAATAAACTAATGGACAGTAAAAATAAAGAACTATTTTAAGTCTTTGTGCAACTGTGCGATAGATCCTGTGACTTAGGTGTGAACTGTTTCTAAATGTATCTGTCAGTCAGCGCTGATGCTCAGAGCTGCTAATTTCCTGTGGCCTGCTGTGGATTTTGAGCAAAGTGGTAAACACACTCCTCATAGCTGCCTCCAGTCTTTGGCTGGTTAACGGTGCTGTACAAGTTATTATTTGGTGGTGATGAGCTGCTTGGTGTTTCACCTGGCTGCTGCTCGCCGTCTTTGATCTCCTCATAAATCACCTCAATCACAGTTTCGTCCATGTTGCCGTTTGTCCCTGTTTTCTTTTTCGAGCAGAATCTCAGAGTGAAGACGACTAAAAGCGCCGATGCAGCACCCACGAGGACACCAACAGGTACTTTCCAAAGGTCTGAGGATCGCTGCTTCTCTGCGTCTGCTTCCTCTGCTGCAGCTTCTCCCCTCAGTCCTGGTCCAGAGACAAAACCCTGTCCATCGTTTCTTGGTGTGACTGGTGCATTGGGACCCACCGTGTTGGGATCTGTTGTCAGTACCAGATATACTTGACTTCTATTACACAGATACATTGCAGAATCATTTGACAAAACGTTTGTTATTACCAGTGAATTATCTGCCAGGGAACCATAGCGTTTGTCAGTTTTTATCTCTTCACCATTTTCAATAGTGACAAGAGTCACAGTTTCACCATTTATGAAGCGGCTCCATTTCACATTTCCCTCCTTATGAGGACAGGGCAGCACGGCCACTGTGTTCTGCAGCACAGTTGTTACAGGAATGTCTGTAAAGTAAAAAAACAGCAATAAGTACCAAAATGTATTTAGGCAGAAACCCAAGATTTCTTAACATGATGTTGACAAATGAGAGTTTCTTACCAGCAAAGCTGAGACAGACGCTTCCTGCGAGGAGAAAACAGAGGCAGAGCAACATCTGTGCAGCCTGTGAACCTTGTTCAGTGACAGAGGACTGAAACACTCTTCTTATTATCTATCAGGAAGTTATGAGTAATGAGGTTGTGGGCAGTGACTGAAGTAGGAAAAATAGATTTCTCTCCATTCACACGTCCATTGGAGTTGGACAAAATGGCTGCTTCAGTTTGGTTGTTGTTTCTATTATTAAATTATTGTGCATGAAAAATGCTCTACGTGGTCAGTCTCTGATTTATTAAAGCTAAGTGCTAACTTAGCATGATGTCATGACTTATCTACACCAATGACTGCTCCTCAGGAGACAAATCCGTCAAACTCATGAAGTTCGCTGACGACGGTCATCGGCCTCATCCAGGACGGAGATGAGTCGGCCTACAGGCAGGAGGTTGATTGGCCGGTGATGAGGTGGTGATGGAGCAGTGGATAAGACGCGTGCCTTCGGGTTCATCTCCCCACTTTGACCTGTCCTCCACTGTGTCCCTGATCAAGACACTTAACTCCTAGTTGCTCCAGATGCAATTGTAAGTTGCTTTGGATAAAAAGCTAAATGAATAAATGTGATGTAGGGGTGTGATGATACACTTGGGTCACAAGACGAAATGAAATACAGAAGAAATATTTGATGCTAAAACATATGAGTGGGAGGTTTGGGAGCCACAGAAGATTTTAAGCATTAAGCTTTTAATTTCCAGCAATGGAGACGTTTGCTGCACCAAGTTATGGTGGAAATGTCTTTATTTATCTGAAGGGAAACACAAAATGGTAGGTGACATTTAAAAATCTAAAAATATAACAGAATATTATGCTGCATGTGGGATTATACATTTATCAAGGGGTTGCTTTTGCTCTTTAGTATGCTTAGAAGTGTGATTTGCTTATGATCGACGTAGTGATAAGATATGAACCAAATGTCTAGCATCATATTAATCAGTATATAATTAACCATAGAGCTTGTGCAGAAAACAGGAACCGCATCTTTCACCCAATAAACTCTGCAGCATACAGAGCAAACACATACACTCATATCATCCCAGAGACAAACACACACACGATATGCTTCTTCCACCCTTATACACATGCACACACCATGCCCTTTTACGCTGTCCAGAATAGATGCACACTTACACACGGTCATAGGTCATGTATTATATTTGCATCTTTACCAGACATTGCTAAATGAGGCAAAATAAGATGTGCAGCTGGGTGCGGTTCCCACTATATAGTTATTGCTTACCAGGAAGAATCTCAGACTCTTGTGGGGAACCTCAGACACTTTGGTTAAGAGAGCAGAGTCTCCAGATATATATCTGCTTTGTGAGCTCAATAAAATATTGTAAGAATCTGATAACTCGTCGTACTTCAACATGCAGTAAATAGCTTGTTTTATTAGCTAAAGTCAAAGCTTTTTTTGGACAATGCACATTGTGTCTTTTATCTTTAAAGTTGCCTCTTTTCATATTGTGCAAATAAACCTTTTTCAAAGTGCTTTCAGTTGTTAGTTAACATTTCTTGTTGTAAGTTGTTTTCAAAACATTTTTAACAAATTCTTTCAAAAAGTGGTGGAGACATTCTGATCGTGTCCCCTGCGTCCTCAGTGTAACGCCTCGTGCAGACGACACGACTCTCATCACAATACACGACTTGTCGTCTTGTGACGGGAGTCTTGAGTCGTCGTGGCGTTCATTCACACTACGTGACTGATCAGTGACACGAGGTCACACACTACAGGAGCTGACAGCGATTCTGTCACCCAACGCTGGTCTCCAAACCACGTTTGGTTGAGAAAACACGTGAAATGTGAAACGGGAAATGACGCAAACCTGAACATGAAACAGCTGTTTGTTATTATAAAGACGAAGAATCTGGGTGAAAGGATGGATCAGCACACGCAGGGATCGTCTGAGCTACAGAGAGCTGGAGGGGAGGAAGAAGTGTTTTAAGGTGAAAAAGCAGCTGCCTGCTCTCATTGGCTGGATGCGGATGTGGAGTCGGCCGACTCCTCCAGATATTTGGCGTGTTAGATATCTGGCAGACGTCAGTGATGTGTACTTTACACATAACAACTGGTGACCGCCGCTCACCTGCTGATTCACCCCTGATCGCAGCCTGACGGTCGCCGAGCAGTAAATCAGGCTAAAAATCGTGTAGCGTGAACTCGGCCTGAAAGACACCTATGGCTGCCAACCAAAGTCCCGCCCCATCCAGGCTGTGATTGGCCGGTTCACGAAAAGTGACATAGAGGAGGTATTTTCTGCACTCGGCTGCAGGAAAGGCACCGAGCTTCTCCCTGCTCTGTCTGCACCAACAGAGTTTAGCAGGCAGGTGAGAACAGGAGCAGGTGAGAGTCGGGAGAAGTGCTAGCAAGAAAAAGGTACTGCGTAGGCTCCAGGTGCGTATACCGGTGTTGTAGCCCTACTGGTTTTCAAACGAACTGGTTGCCATTCGCGTGCGCGTGTTGTGCGCTGCAGCTGCGACTCCATCACCAGATTCGTCCCACATTCACAAACATGTTGCTGGTGTGTTTCAAGTTACATCTTGAATCTACTGCGGCATGATTGTATAAGTGAGCACAACATCATATTACACAGCCACATACGGAAAGAAAAATGAAAGAAAATAGACTTTTTACAAAATCGCGTCAAGCTGGATTTGAACTCACTTGAGCAAAAAGGTAGCATCGACTTCATGCTCTCCACGTTACCTGCGAGCTAACAGAGAAATAGCAGGTGAAAGATTTCCAGTCACATATTGATCAAGCAGTCACGATCCAGGTAACACTTTGTTTGGGCTGATCTAAAACAACTGGTTACCTTCAGCCATCTTAAAAATATCAGGACATGTTTATCAAGGTGTTTTTCTTGAGGCCTCGGCAATATTGACTCCCCAGACACTATGAAACGGGAATACTTTTAAAACAGTGACGATCTAACTCCGATAATACTGTGAAAACATCAATTTATTGTCAACACCGAGCGACAGGAAGAGAAGAAGTGGAATTATTCTTATGCTTTTGCTCGGTTAGCTCGCAGGTGGAGGCCAAAGGGGTAGATGTCACCTTTTGCTCAGGTGAATTCGAACCGACGCGATTTTGTAAAAAATCTATTTTCTTTCGTTTCTTTTTCCGTATGTGGCTGTATAATATAATGTTGTGCTCACTTATACAATCATGATCGCCGCAGTAGGTTAAAGATGCGAGATGAAACTCAGCAGGAACATGTTTGTGAATGTGGGACGGATCTGGTGATGAAGGTCGGTCCGCAGCTGCTGCGCACAACACGCGCACGCGTATGGCAACCAGTTAGTTTGAAAACCAGTAGGGCTACAACACCGGCCCACTTCAAGCACCGGTTGTGGGCGGAAATGAAACTTGTGTTACCGGCTATTAGTGAGAACTCTTACTGTATCCAGAATGTTCATGTGTGGAAATGGTTGGTGGGTTTGTGAAAACAGAACTGGGTTGGACTGATTTCATACAAAATGCCCCCAAAACACAGAAACAATGACTCTGTAGATAATTTACAAATCATCTGTTTGCAGCAACATCAGTCATTTCTACCATTATCAATGTCGACACTGTATTTGTAATCAGTTTGATTTATTTTAAAGGACAAACACTTTGCTTTTCTTTCAAACACAAGGACATTTCCAAGTGACCCCAAACCTTTGAACCACGTGTGCATATGTACCTTTTCTTGTTCTGCAGTTTCAGCTGTGTTACGTCCTTTAGTCGCTAGTTTTTGGTTAAAGGGAAAAGAGATAAAAATTAATTTTGTGTATGTTAAACATGGACCTGGTGACAAACATACTGTCTCTGCTGTGAAACAGTTTAGCTGCTGATACTCTGAGAAACATCATCACGCACATATTAATACAGTAAGTTTATTGGTTTAGATTAAAACACAACAAAGATATTGAACAGAACAAACGTCTGTCTGGAGCCTAGAAGGACAATAACATATACAAAACTGACACGGGTGTAAATGCAAATTATCTCTCAGCTAAAACTCTGTGATTAAACTAATTCCCACAAATTCTTAAGTACCTTCCTAAAAGAGGACAGAGACGTAAGCAAAGACATTTTAAGCTGAATGAATCAGTGAAAAGGCTCAAAATCAAATAATTATGAGATAAAAAGGCACAAGGTTGTATAACGAAACAAAATGTGTGGTGCCTTCAAGCCAAGTGTGTAATAAAATATGGTAACATAAAATAAAACAATATGTACATGTTTATATGCGTTTACACATTTTCACCCTGAACATTCACATTTTTTTAATTTCCTCTCCTCTGAGCGATCACTGCCGCGCCGTGGTGCCTGGTCCGGTTGTTTGGCCCGGGTGGATCGTGGTCTGCTGCTCTTTAATCCAAAAACCCGCGTCTTCGTCTTCCACTGACTGTGTTTATGTCAGAGGTAACGCATGTTTTGGCAGTAAGTCCAGAGAAAAGGAAAGTGTAGAGAAGTTTGAAACAGCTGACGGCTGCTGCTTCTACAAGCTGTTGGGGTGATTTAAAATGTCATTTTGAGAAGTGTCACTGGCCTTTAATCTGTTTGATTTTGACATAACACAAACAAGTTTTTTTTTTTTTTTTTACTAAACAGAAACGAGCTTCCATAAACATGTTTAATAATGTTTTGTCAGGATGAAAACAAACTCCAGTTTGATCTCAGAGTCACCATGTGGATCTTATCTGCACCAGAAACCTTCGATGAAGCCTCTAACTAATAAACTAACGGGCCATAAAGACAAAGAACTATTTTAATTCTTTGTGCAGCTCTGTGATGCATCTTGTGACTTAGGTGTGAGCAGTTTCTAAATCCATCTGTCAGTCAGCACTGACGCTCAGAGCTGCTAATTTCCTGTGGCCTGCTGTGGATTTTGGACAAAGTGGTAAACACACTCCTCACAGCTGTGTTCAGTTTTCAGCTTGTTTACGGTGCCGTACTGATTAATATCTTATGGTTTCTCCTTATAAATCACCTCAGTCACAGTGTCGTCCATGTTGCCGTTTGTCCCTGTTTTCTTTTTCGAGCAGAATCTCAGGGTGAAGATGGTCAAAAGCACCGATGCAGCACCCACGAGGACACCAACAGGTACTTTCCAAAGGTCTGAGGGTCGCTGCTTCTCTGCGTCTGCTTCCTCTGCTGCAGCTTCTCCCCTCAGTCCTGGTCCAGAGACAAAACCCTGTCCATCGTTTCTTGGTGTGACTGGTGCATTGGGACCCACCGTGTTGGGATCTGTTGTCACATCCAGATATACTTGACTTCTATTACACCAATACATTGCAGAATCAGTCAACTGAACGTTTGTTATTACCAGCGAATTATCTGCCAGGGCACCATAGCGTTTGTCAGTTTTTATCTCTTTGGCATTTTCGATAGTGACAAGAGTCACCTTCTTACCACCTATGAGGCGGGTCCATTCCACATTTCCCTCCTTATGAGCACAGGGCAGCGAGGCCACTGTGTTCTGCAGCACAGTCGTTACAGGAACTGTAAAGTAAAAAAACAGCAATAAGTACCAAAATGTATTTAGGCAGAAACCCAAGATTTATTAACATGAAGTTGATAAAAATCTGACAAATGAGAGTTTCTTACCTGTAAAGCTGAGACAGAAGCTTCCTGCGAGGAGAAAACAGAGGCAGAGCAACATCTGTGCAGCCTGTGAACCTTGTTCAGTGACAGAGGACTGAAACACTCTTCTTATTATCTATCAGGAAGTTATGAGTAATGAGGTTGGGGGCAGTGACTGAAGTAGGAAAAATAGATTTCTCTCCATTCACACGTCCATTCCAGTGAGACGAAACGGCCGCTTCAGTTTGGTTGTTGTTTTTATTTATTAGATTATTGTGCATGAAAAATGCTCTACATGGTCAGTCTCTGAGTTATTAAAGCTAAGTGCTAACTTAGCATGATCAGAACCATTCATGCAGAACGAGTTCAACATTTCAACAGTTTGCTGATTATACTGTGAACAAAGGCTTCGCTTACTGGTGGAATGCGGTCGGGACATAAAGGCTCAGATTAGAGGTAGTGATGGAGCAGTGGATGAGACACATGCCTCTGGGTTCAACTCCCCACTTTGACATCTTCTTATTATCTAAGATGAAGTTATGACTAATGAGGTTTTGGGTGTAACTTGTTAGTGGCTGTTAGTGAGAACGCGTGCTGGAGGAAGGAGACATGTACATGAAAGGCAAAAAGGACTGAGATGGACTTATTTTACACAAAATGCCCCCAGAACACAGACTGCAGATACACAGATATTACAGATCAGCTGTTTTCAGCAACAACAGTCATTTTCAATATTTACACAGTTTATGATCAATTTGATGTTATTTTAATGGCTTTTCTTTTAAACACAAGGACATTTCCAAGTGACCCTAAACATTTAAACCATAGTGTACATTTGTTATATTTCTCACTCAGCAGCTTTGCTTGTTCTGCAAATGCAGCTGCATTAAATTCATTTGATGGTTAGTTTTTGTTTAGAGGGGAAATGCAGACCTGACAGAGACACTGTCTCTGCTGTGAAACAATTTAGCCGCTGATACCCTGAGTAACATCCTCACACACATTTAATACAGTAGGTTTATTGGTTTAGATTAAAACACAACAAAGATATTGAACAGAACAAACGTCTGTATGGATCCTTGTGTCTGCACTCTGAGTGGATCCTTTTCTTTGGTGTTCGCTGAGGACAATAATATGTGCAGAAGTGTAAATGCAAATTATCTATCAGCTAAAACTCTCTCTGATTAAACCAATAGGATAGCATTATTATAAATTTGTATTTTATATATACACACACACACACACTATATTGAGTTTTTTTTGTTAAAGGTACTAAAAGTAACATTTTAGAACAATATTATATACAATGTTGTGCAATGGAACCATATTCTGTATACACACAAGCTTTAGGCTATTTAATATATTGAGGTTTAAAACTCTTTCTGCCTGATGATTCTTTGCTCTAAGCAAACGACAATGATTTCTTCTCTTTGTGAGCATTTTGTTTTATGTGAATTTGCCATCTTGTGAAGGGGCATTGTCTGTGTTGTTGGAGTGGGATTCACACTGGGAGAGAAGAGAAAGACCAGCGGACACAGATCAGGCTGAGACAAGGACGTAGGTCGCGAGCGTAGGATGGAAGTAGAGGTGGGAGAAATATTAGATTCTTAGAGGCATCGCGATGCGGACGTAGGAGATTCAATTAAGAAATGCCAGAATAATTATTATTTAAATGTTAATTGATAACATGATGTTGACAGACCGTTTGTGGCTCACAGAGCAGAGAGACCAGCGTTCCCACCTGTATTCAGCTCTCCACCGCTGCAGAATGACTAACCACCCTGCTTAAATGTCACACAATCATATAAATGCACAAGTGGTTGATTTTAACTTGCACACTGCACGAGCATAGTGACACTCGGCAGCTCTCTGCGCATCCTGTGTGTGAGGCCGAGCGAAGGAGAGAGAGCGAGCAGCAGAACGTGACGGTGCATCGCAGCCCTCTGAATCGTTATCGAATCATGAGGAGATTCCCACCCAGATGGAAGATGTGCTGTGACCAGGACTCCTGGGTCTGCAGCAGCTGACCCGGCTCTGAAGGGAGGACGAAATCCTAAAACCGAGGAAGCAGGTGGAGGACTTGAGTCAGACTTACAGATTAAATCCTTTGGTGAGTTTAACACAAAAACATTTGCACAAAACGTAACAATTTTAAACAAATATTTCTGAACTCAAGTGTCATGACAGGAAATCTTCCTGACTGTACGTTAATATTTCTAAGATTTGCTACCTGTGAGCACATGATGGCCTTTTGGTTCGCAATCGAACCATCCACTGGCCCCATGATCCGGGTCACTGGAGCAAGCAGAGCCCAGCAGAGAAATGAAGAAATAATGATTCCATGTACTTTGACTCTGGTTGTTCATTGGCTTGCAAAGTACTGTGCTGTTTGTTTTTGCAGCATTGCTACATCACATGTAATGGTTTTAACCAGGAAATATAGGCCGAGGCTACTTTTTAAATGAACATATGGAGTGAAAATACAGCAACATTAGCTTTGTAATAGCTTTATAACATGGCACAGTTTGCATTAAGCAGGCTTATTTAATGTTGATAGAATGATTGATATTCTGTGAAACATAATAGACATAATAAAGCTCTTTTGGACAATCCTTTCAGAGACATGCTCTACATCTGCTGGATGAGTTGGTCCTCTTCCTCGTGGTCCTGGTCTTTGGATCCACAGAAGTTAATCTGGCATCCACCCGTCAGCTGTCAGCAGGATCATAATGATGGACTTTCTACCTCTGCTTGCTCCTGGGTTAGTAGCTACAGTAAAACCTATAACATATGTACAAAGCTCACTATGAATCACTATGAACTATGAAAAGTGGCAAAAACATTAATGTAACAGAAGATATAATGAGATCAGCGTACTGTAGCGCAGACCTGAAGCCAGCTGACGTGCCGTCTGTAAAATAAACAGGTCACTCTGCGTTGTGCAGGTGGAGAATTCTGCTCTTTAAAAGTTTTATTGGTGTGAAATTATGCTTTTAATTTTAAGTACTAATGGTGATTATTGAGACAAGATCTTCCAACAATATATACAACAACGTTGCAGTCAAGCTTTATAGTTAATGCAGTAAATATTAACATAAGAAACACAAAAAGATTTGTTAAACTTTAGGCAAAATTAGTGCAACAGAAAAGCCACTAGATGGAGGCTTGAGACACTGGAGACACTTTAACCCTAAGGGGACTCTAACACTTTAGAGTCACTAAGTAACTAAAGGGGGGATAGAGTTGGAGATGGGGAATCAAGGGAGTAAAATAAGCAAAGGTAGGAGACCTGCCTGTTTCTATTTAACTTTTCAAACTTTTTATATTTCCCTGTTGCTTTTATGTTTTATGTAAAGCATTTTGAATTACCTAGTTGTTGAAATGTGCTGTACAAATGAACTTGCCTTGCCTTATCAGAATGAAACAATTTGTAAAAAGGCGTATAATCAAATAATAATTAGGTAATTATGAGGTAAAAAAAAAAAATCATAATTATGAGTTACAATGTGAAATTGTGAGAAAATCCTGATTGAGATGGAAAATAATAAACATGAATATATCTCATCATTTTGACTTAACAGGAAAAAAAATTATTACCTAGGTCCAAGTTTTCATTTTATTTTATTACTTTTGCACTCTCCAGAAATTAAATTGACTTTCGTACATGTTTAATGTAGTTATTTGCATAAAAAAACAGTCTGTGTGTATCTGCACCAGAAACCTTTGATGAAGCCTCTAACAAATAAACCAATAACCATTAAAGAATCCGTGCAACTCTGCGATGCAGCCTGTGAACAGAGTCAAGTTTCTAAACAGACCGTCAGCGCTGATGCTGAGAACTAAACGTTTCCTGTGGCCTGCTGTGGATTTTGAGCAAAGTGGTAAACACACTCCTCATAGCTGCCTCCAGTCTTTGGCTTGTTAACGGTGCTGTACAAATTATTATTTGGTGGCGATGAGCTGCTTGGTGTTTCACTGGTGCTGGCCCAGCAGTAAGGACTTTCAACATCTGACTCCGTCCTTGGCTGCTGCTCGCCGTCTTTGATCTCCTCATAAATCACCTCAATCACAGTTTCGTCCATGTTGGCGTTTGTCCCGGTTTTCTTTTGCGAGCAGAATCTCAGAGTGAAGACGACTAAAAGCACGGATGCAGCACCCACGAGGACACCAACAGGTACTTTCCAAAGGTCTGAGGGTCGCTGCTTCTCTGCGTCTGCTTCCTCTGCTGCAGCTTCTCCCCTCAGTCCTGGTCCAGAGACAAAACCCTGTCCATCGTTTCTTGGTATCACTGGTACACTTCCAGCACTGGGACCCACCATGTTGGGATCTGTTGTCACTTTCAGATATACTTGACTTCTATTACACCAATACATTGCAGAATCAGTCAACTGAACATTTGTTATTGTCAGCGAATTATCTGCCAGGGAACCATAGCGTTTGTCAGTTTTTATCTCTTTGCCATTTTCAATAGTGACAAGAGTCACCTTTTTACCACCTACATAGCGGCTCCATTCCACATTTCTCTCCTTATGAGGACAGGGCAGCGTGGCCACTGTGTTCTGCTGCACAGTCGTTACAGGAATGTCTGTAAAGTAAAAAAGCAGCAATAAATAAAACATTATTGGTAAACTTTTTCTGTTTATCATTAATAAGTCAAAGTTAATTGGCTTCTCTTCATCACAGCATTAAAGGATCATTTCTCTATTTTTAAACCTGGGTCCTATTTTCACATATTTGTGGGTTAAAATGACTCGTAGGTACAAAAGGTTAGATGAACAAAAGATGCTTCAGCCGGCAGCTGAACTTGCTGCAGCGTGTTCCTTAGGGGCGTTTCAGGCTGTCGAAATGGTGTCCACAAAAAGTGCTTCTTTTTGGCAGCGACAGGCTCAGACTTTTATACCAGGTATCTGACAACATCATGTGAAGGACACCTGGTGACACCGGCTGACCCCCGGTCTCCACACTCACAGAATCTTTGAGGTGTGTTCTCTTTCATATCGTCAAGCTTATGACAGTTTTTGAGCCATTTATGCACAATTTCTGTGAGTCCGCATCTCTGCAGAATTTGCCTGAGAGAATAATCCACAATTCATAGCGTTGTGAGTTTAAGGTTATCAGGGGAAGCATGAGTTAAAAAAAAGGGATTTTGACATTGGATTTCATCCTCTTTGTTTTTAACAAGAAACTGAAGTCTCGCTCAGGACAGTTCTCACTCTGATATCTCGTGAGAGGCCAGTTGCTGCAGGACGACGGTGGAAATGTGAGTCAGAATTGGAGAGAGGAGTTTGTTGTGTGCTTAGGCAGGTTCAGGTTAAGGATCCGAAGGCAGGACCGAGACCGTCTCTTAGTATTTATCAACAAACGGAGTAACCAAAGTTACTACAGTGACAAAACTCAACAAAGGAAATCCACTAACAAAGGTTGTCCACAGGGCAGCAAAATACAAAATCTATAAACAGAGAATAATCCAAAATGTGGAGGTCAAGACGGGCAGGACAGCAGAGAGACACGATGGACAGACGAACAACAGACCAGAAAAACTAGTACTGGAACCCAAAAGACAGAACAGACTAAGCAGACTAAGTAACTGAATGACAAAGGAAAGCTCAGACAGACAGAAAAAGACAAGAACGCAGATACAGAAACGACAGACAGAGCAGATTAGGATATCTGAACAGGCTAAAACAGAACAATCATAAATAAATAACAAAACAGGCGGAGCTGCCAAACTAACACTTAGCAGACAGGCGGACAGACACCAAGCATGAACCAAACACTGCATGATAACAGAATAAGCAAAGAACAAAGACAGGCTCAGGTCAGGCCAGAAATAAAGTCTCGCTAAGCTCTTCTACTTGGTTATAAATAGATTGTTTATTTAGTCCTTGTGGAAATTCACTTTGTATCATACAGTTATCGTCAGACAAACAACATCAACAGACCAACTACCAGTTTTATAAGTAATAAGTATTATAAATAATAAAATAACAATAAAAGTTATTTCCCAGGTGGCAGAAAATGCAAATGCAAAAACATATTTGAAGCAAATAAAAATACAAAAAAGTGACTATTATTTTTCTGTGAGAGCAAAATAAGTATTTGCCAGCTGATTGTTTAAAGGTGGAGAAAAAGCAATCTCTTACTGGCAGCAGTAGACCAAGTGAAAAACTCATTTGTGCGTAAATTCTTTCTGATAAATTAAATAAAATTTAAAAAACTAAAATAAATTTAAAAAAAATAAAGTATCCTCTGGACAGAAGATTCAAAAATGCTAAAACATCATTGAACAAGATAGTAAAAACACTTGACTTCAAACTTGACTCACATTAAGGCATTAAAGTCCTGTAACTTTCCTCGTTTCCACCATAACTCAATTTTCTCAGTGGGATTTTCTCTTCCTGCCTTTTCCTTAAGGTTTTAATCAGGTTTTATCTTAGTGTTAAAATGACAAAGTCCATACATTTCACATACAGCAGTTTGACGCCTTTAACTGGATTTACATTTACAGTGTTCATGAGGAGAGCCCATTTGAACGACCTACTATATTTGTATTGGTGCCAAAATGTATTTAGGAAACCCAAGATTTATAAACGTGATGTTGATAAAAAAAAACCTCACAAATGAGAGTTTCTTACCAGTAAAGCTGAGACAGGAGCATCCTAAGAGGAGAAAACAGAGGCAGAGCAACATCTCTGCAGTGTGTGGACCTTGTTCAGTGACAGAGGACTGAAACACACTCTTCTTATTATCTAAGAGGAAGTTATGAGTGATGAGGTTGTGGGAGGAAATGAAACTTACTGGCTGTTAGTGAGAACTCATACTGTAGCCAGGAGCCATGTACATGTGTGGAAAGGCTGGGTGGTTTTGGGATTATGGAACAAAGATGGACTGATTTACACAAAATGACTGATCCTTAAAGATGACAGCACAACTTAAATTTAAATTCAATGTTTAACCAGTCAAAGGTTTGGACACACTTAACAGTGACCTTGTTTTTGAATGAAGAGCACATTTGTCCATTAAAATAACATTAAACTGATCAGACAGACAGTGTGGACATTGTTAATCTTGTAAAAATGACCATCAGCCCTGTGTTCTAACGGCACCTTGTGTTTGTTTATCCAAGTTCATCATTGTAAAAGGCTGACTGATCATTAGAGAATCATTTTTCAATCATAGCACAGATAAAAACTGTCCAGCTGATTAAAGAAGCAATAAAACTGGCCTGCAGAGCTGTGGGGTCTGGATCTGCAGTTGCCGGCTTCCTGCTAAATCTTTCTCCATGTTCTTGCCTGTTCGTCATGTAAGAGGGACTTTTTTTTCATGTTTTTAACTGATTCAGAGGGGTTTTCTCTGCCACTCACACTGAAGAGAAGCCCACTGCTCGTTTACCTTCCCCACCTGAAGCTGCTGCACCGGTTCTTCCCCCACTTCTTTGGCCTGGAAAGGTGCCTTTGTCAGAAGATCTACTGTAAGTCTAACCATGGGTGTGTTAAGACAGTAGTTTGGGATTAGTGACATATAAAAGACCGCAGAGTAGGGCTGAACGATTTTGGAAAATAATCTAATTGCGATTTTTTTAACCAATATTGCGATTTCGATTCGATTAATTTTTAAGCTCTTTAACTTCTGTATTATTCAAAACGGACAAGCAGTAAATCAGTGTGTAGTGTGATATTAGATAGATTAAACTGTCTTGTGGCTCAGGCCTGTGTTGTGATGAATTAGGTAAAATTATTATTATGAGCAATAAGATATATGAAATTATAATAATATGAGAGACAATTTGAGTCAAGTCATGGCATTAAATAATATGATATAATATCATCAGGTCGGCCTACCTTTTCACCACAGGGTGTTATACAGTAAGCCTTAATACAAACCCCACAGTTCAACCACCAATTAATGAGTCCTGATCTCAGGTCAGATCTCCTGGAGTCCATCTTTCTGTATCCCCGTAAGCAAACTAAAAATACTCAGTTGGAGGTTCAATTCATAAGTTGGCTAACTAAAATAGAACAGAGTGACGCCTCTCGTGTTTAATAGACAAGCTTAGTAATTCT
>JAPMOB010251159.1:0-17972 GCA_029875015.1 Lepomis gibbosus
TTCTGCCAAGTCAGACACCGTATCCTTTGGAAAGCAGAGTATTTTGGTGTTCTTACTGCACATGCTTCTTACATCGTTTATAAAACCTGACTATCCCCAATTGGCAATCCATCCCATTGGATAAATGATTCCATTCAACATCACAAAAGAGATCATAAAAAGGTTGAGCATAGATGGAAAAAAACAACCTGCCTAGTACACTAGCATCACATGAAGGAGCTACTAACCATGCTCAACCAACTCATAAAATATGCAAGAGCAGCATATTTCTCTGCCCTGATCAACAATAAAAAGTATAACCCTAGGTTTTGGTTTCAACACTGTTAACCAACTTCTGAATCGTGCCCATTCTGGTTTTGCTGCCACCTCCTGCTGACTGTGATAAATTTCAGTGGTTTCAGTTCACATTTCATCCATGGAATTTATTACTCTGATCAAGTCACCTTCCCTGTACTGGAGTTCACCCCTATTACCTTTCACAATCTCTCTTATATTTTTCTCATGTGCATCCATCATCCTGCCCTACTGATATAATTCCTACTAAATGTCTTCTCTCTATTGTCGATCAATTACTCACTTCTGGCAGCATCCCAGACTATTTTAAGACAGCCAGTGTCTTCACTTTACTCAAAATCCCTCCCTAGATACCACCCTTTTAATTAACAACTTACCCATTTCCAAACTTCCTTTGATTTCTAGAATTCTAGAAAAAGTTGCTGCCTATTAGTTTCCCTAACTGGTTGAGGAACATAATGTCATTGATAAATTTCAGACTTCTATCAAAAAAGCACTAAAACAGCACTGCGCAAAGTAACAAACTTGATTCTCAAGCATTCAGGAAAACAGTCCATTTAAAAATTCTTGTCTTTTTTCACTGTATGTGCTACCCCTTGCTTGGGGCTGCATATGCTAACCAGATGTCCAGATGTCTCCGTTTTCCGGGGACAGTCACCTGTTTTGGTGGCCTGTCTCTGTCTGGAGCTGTACCCGGAAATGTCCCAGTTTTTAACTGTGTGTTAGTCATATAATGTACAATGTTAACAGACCTGAAATCAGATTTTACATGGCCAGAAAGACTGGACAGCAGAGCATACAGATGTTGTGCCGAAAACTGCCTCTTTCAGCTTCTATCTGGATCAAACAGATGTAATGTGCAAATAAACATCACTTTATGTCCATGGTAATAGCAAAGGTATGTCTTTGTGATACTTCACCATTTCTTTCATCGGAATAATCACAATTGTGGCCAAATAAGTGCTTGCAGTTTATAGTGTTAACCAGGCATGACATTTACGTGACATACTGACCACCAAACCAAAATTCTCCTTGGTTTTCATTTCACCTTATCTAAGCATGTTAACATGTCCAAATTAGCACTAAACTAAAGTACTAAAGTACAGCTGAGGCTGATGGGAATGTCATTAGAACATCATTTAGTTATTTTAATGTGACACTCCTGTCAGCTAAGAACAGGAAACTGAGGCTACAATTCACACAAGCTCAACAAAGTTGAACAATATAAAATTAGAAAAACATTACCTGGTCTGATGAGTCTTGATTTCAGCTGCAACATTAATATGGTAGGGTCAGAATTTGGTGTAAAGAACATGAAAGCGTGACTCCATCCTGTCGTGTATCAACAGTTCAGGCTACTGGTGATGGTGTAAGGGTGTGGTGGATATTTTATTGGCACACTTCGAACCCCTTAGTACCAATTGGGCATTGTTTAAACGCCTATCTGAGTATTGTTGCTGACCATGTCCATCCCTTCTTCTGATGCCTACTTCCAGCAGGATGATGCACGATGGCACAAAGCTCAAATCATCTCAAACTGGTTTCTTGAACATGAGAATGAGTGCACTGTACTCCAGTGGCCTTAACAGTCACCAGATTTTTTTGGGATGTGGTGGAACGGGAGATTCGCATCATAGATGTGTAGCCGACAAATATGCAGCAATTGCGTGATGCTGTCATGTCAATATGGACCAAAGAGAAACGTTTCTAAGAACTTGTTGAAAGTATGCCATGAAGAATCAACACAGTTCTGAAGGCAAAAGGGGTCCAACTTGGTACTAGCAAGGTGTATCTAATAAAGAGGCCAGTGAGTGTAGAGACTTTAAAAGTAGTAATACAAAACCACAAATAGCCTTCTATGAGTGAAAGCCTTGTATTCTAAATCCAACTAATGTAAGTATAATCTTTATAATTACTGATGTATTAGTGTGTAAGCAGTTTAGGTTTAGCTGTTTTAACTACTTTATAATAGTGTTTAATTGCGTCTTAAAAACCTTATTCTGCAGTGCAGTGAGACTATTTCAACTGGTTTTGAACTTAAATCAATTTATGAAAAGTTTGCATAGAGAACATGCTGAAAAAGTCATATTACACTGACAAGGAATCAGTTCCAGAATAAAATTATTTGATGAAAGGGAGATAATTTTAATGAACAGGGCCTCAGCTTTAGAAATGCATCATATGTTTTGAATGAAAAATAACTTACATGTAAACTAACTAGTAGCTGTCAGATAAATATTGTGTGGAAAGTACAATATTTACAGAAATTTAGGGTAAAGGAACTAAATTACAGAAAATGGAAACACTCAAGTACTGTACAACCTCAATATTATACTGAAGAGCATTTCTTCTGTTCATTACACTCTTTATTGTTGGCATTTATACTTCAGTAAAATATCTTAGTACTCTGCTGAGAATAAACAATGCTGAATTAAAGAAAAAAAATGAGAATTTGTCGCAAGATGTAGAATTTTAATTTATTTTTAAGATGATGTTGCTTCACAGATCCTGTTTAATCTTAATGTTTAAAAGTGCTAAAGGAGAAATTGTGAAAAAATATTTAGTGCATTAAAAGTTTAGAGATTAAATTAAAATCTGTATCGGTTAAAGTAAACTTGTTGTAAACACCATGTTGAACCACTATAGTAGTGTACTTGGTTGATGTGATGCTTTTGTTTTAATAATGACCATTGAGCTCTGTTGTGTTGAGTCACTCTGAATATGAGCATCACTCAACTGTAATAAATGTACCAGAGATGTCGGTAATAATTGTTTGCTGTGGTGTCCTGTGTTGTGAAAGAACTGCTGGTACATATGTCCAGAAACAGTGGAGACACAAACCACAAAATCATGTTTTTATGGTGTTATTGTTTCTTTATAAAGACATTAACAGAGTGGAAACCACTGGTCTTTATGACACTACTTAAAGATGGTGCTCCCTGTCTGGTAAACAGCTATTATCTCCACAATACTTAATGACTGCCACATCTGCAACCATTATCAGGGCCTCCTATAGAGTCTTTCTAAACCCTGTTTATCCTGTGGCTCACCAGCCTGTTAGTCACAATCTATAAATGGTGCAGCAAAACACCTGCACCTTACATCTGAAACATCCAGAAATGTTGTAGAAGTTGAGTGATTCAGCAGTTTACAAATAATTCACGTGTGGAAACAGTCGTCTGCTTGTTGTCAAATTAACTCTCCTGAAAATAACCAAGAAAGAAAAGAATGATAATTTCAAAACAAAATCAAATGAACTATTAGCTTTGTTTTCTACCTTCAGAGGAAAGTGACATGATGTCGCCAATCGTCAAATGATCATTATGGTCTTTGTTATGTGGCAATTACTGTGTTTGTGATGATTCCTGTGACACATTCATGGTGCTCAACATGTTAAATCATTGTGAATGAAAGTTTGGTGTGCATGTGTGTACAAGATGCAACATGTCGGAAAATCATACTTAGTGGCCACATTTAGTCCACCAAATAATCTCAGTTTCACGTGGAGAAAGTTGCCCAGCAATACAACAGAAATATATCAGGTTTAAATTACCTGGGCTCAGAAGTATACTTGTAATTTTCAAAAAGTTTTCCTCAACAGTTCTCTAGAAGCAATGTGTTGACTTTCATGATCCTGCAGAATTTTGATTTTCATGTGACCATGCATGTTTTGGTGGTAATAAGGCCTGGTGATAACACAGAGATGTACTGGGATTAGTGACTGACCTATTATCACTTCACTTTTAAGGTAACAAAATACTGCGTGATCAAGGAGTTCCTCAAACCTTAAAGCACAACTTTCCCTGTGTGATCCCTGACCTGCAGTGAAAGTTTACCTGCTCATTACCACCTCACTCTCTCTGTCTTACCTGTCCTCTGTTCACTCATCCTCCCTCTCCACCCGTTCATTCTCAATCCCTACACATGTCTCCTCCTTCATAGCTGGGTCATATATAATGGTCATGCCACAGGGTTTTCACTCCTCAGGGACATTTCAACGGTGTTGTTTCCAATTTTGACAGAGTGTTATGACTGAGTATCACTAGAAGTTGAGGAGCAGCACTTTTACTGTTTAAAGGTAAGATTGAGATGGGTTTTTGACATATTCGCTTTATCTGACAGTGACAGTCCAGAGAGAAAAGAAAGGCGGAGGAGAGAGAGAGAGCGGATGACATGCAGCAAATTGTCCCTTTCTTCTTTTCATTCATTTGTTTTATATTATTTTATTTGGAAACTGAGCAAAATAGATACCACAATAATCCATCTTGAAGGACTAAATGATGGAGTAATTAACACTTTATTGCATAGTTTGTTTCTTTAATTCTGCTTCGCTCTCTTTGCATTCTTCAACAAGGACCTCACCTTTTGTTTGTTTCTTTCAGTCGAACATCAAGTGTCAATGTCTCCATCTCTGGCCAGATCTGCTCCTAGTGAGCTCAACCATTGGTGGAGCCAGCTGAGATTCCGCCTTCAAAACAAGAAAGGATGGAATGAGATGTTGGATGAGACGTTTCTGCTCCACACCAAATAGTAAGAAACCACTTCCCACTCCTCCCTAAAACAATTGGGTTTTGTCTAAATTAATTACATGGAGGTGTAAATCAAAACATGTTCAATCGATGTAAATGCTATGCAAACCCCTTCTAATGCCCCTTCTAATCTATTTTACATATGGCTCAAAACTGACCCATATGTCTTTACTATGGAATTTTATAGGAACTTTTAATATTTGTAAAAGCAACTAGGAACATATATTTTTTATTTATGATGCATGTAAGTATTATTTTACAATTGTTTTACCGAAAAAAAAAATCAGAGATCTTATGAAAGATAACTGTACATAATATTCAAATATTAGGTTAAGGTTACCTTGATCTTGACTAGTAAGAAAGAGGAATATTTCCAATACTTTAGCAAGCTAGCTGTTGACAAATTCTGTTCTAGCCAGCTACTGGAAAAAGAAAAAAAAATGATTTGTGGTAATCAAAACATGATATTTATTGAATAATTAGAATATTAGATGATAAAATTAATTTATTTCAAAGACATAGACAAAGACAAACACGCAGCTATGCATGAAATAACATGACCCATGTTATCTTTTAGAAAGATACAATAATGTTTTTTATTCAAAAAGTAAGAAAGGAAAAGTGAAAATAATTATTTGTGATAAGCAAAAACAAGTTAAATGAGGAAAACCTGGAATACTGAATGATGAAATTTATTTATTGCAAAGAAATAGAAACTAAAAACACAGTCCAGTCACTTTTGACCCATTTTGTGCATCAAAGGGTTAAATATATCATAAGTTGTTTTTGTTCTGTCCTTTTTCCTCAGCATAAATGACATTCCTCTCTTCTATGCGGCTAAAGAGAACAGTGTTGGTTGCATCAAGAAACTTCTGAGTTGTGCGTCCACTAACATCTTTGAGAGAGGTAAGGCTGAACTGTGAATTTATACTTCAGTGTGTGTTGTTTCAGGGTAGTGCACTGCCAGTTGTGATCTGTGAAATTAATCCTCACTCAGGTGCTCTTGGTGAGACAGTGCTTCATGTTGCTGTCATGAACGATAACCTGGAGGCTGCTGTGGCTCTGATGGACGGAGCTCCTGAACTCATCAACGAACCCATGACCTCCGAGCTCTTTCAAGGTTGACACACATAAACTCCCAGACACAGAAACAAGCACAAACACACATCAAGTGGTTTAAATGTTCTTTTTTGTATTTTATTGTAGCGCTATATGATAACAGGTAAAGTTATTAGCTTCACGGTCAGCAACTAAGCAAAAGAAGAATTTAAGAGACAGAGATGAGACAGAGACAAGATTTCAGAGTACAGAGAGGAAAATGAATTAGTTTAACCCATTCAGTTCCTTTAATTTTGTGCTACATCACAAATCTGTCTGTCAATCTGTCAAGATTAGCTTCAAATTTGGATGTTTTGTACAGCTTATTTTCTCATTACAACTCAGATCACAGTTTGTTTAAGAGGGAAACAGGGGCAAGTGCCTGGGGATCTGTAGAATGAGCTGGTAATTTCAAGTCCTGGTAGCAGGAAAGATGGGCGGAGCAGGTCCAGAGGACAGGCAGGCTGGGCTGGAGGCCGGCAGCAAAGACAGGAACCCCTCTGAAGGCTGGTGGCAAATATGGTATACCTCTTGAGGCAGACGGCATGACTGGAGAGCAGGCAGCAGGGTAGCAGGATTGCAGACACAAAGCAGGACTGGAGACAGGTAGCAGCATGGTTCGAATTACGGGGGGATAAGGTTGGGTCTGACCCCCCTCATTAAGGCTGGGAACCCCCCAAAAAAGGCAAAACAACAGTTCAGGGGGGTCTTTCTTACCTCTAAATATTACATGTAATATATAAATATAACATATTTCCCATATTCATGCCGTATATTCAAGAATATTGAAATCCAATTTCAGAAACCCTTAAAATGGACCATACCATTTCCTAACCTGACGTTAGTTGATTGTCTTGTCTGCCTGCATTCAAGATTCGCAGCTGCTACTGCTTGATAAGCGGGAGTCTGGCAGGTGAGCTGGTGGAGCCAGGGTAACCAGGCATTGAGGCAATATAGGAACTTGGCACTGTTCGGCTCAGTTCAGCAGTAACAGGAGACTGCTGCAGCTTGAGTACTGAAGAATGATGCAGCACAGCAGGAACAGGAGATTGCTGCAGCTTAGCAGAAAAAGGTGTCAGTTGGGCTGCTGACTGGAGACCAGGAACAGGAGTCAACATAGCTGAGTCTTAAGGGCGCTGGGCAGTGGGACCTGAGCAACAGAAAGGATGAGAAGCTGTGCACAAGGTCTGAAATCCGGTCACTAAGTTCATCAGAAAATGGGTCTGCTGATTCCATGATGGCTGGTACGTACTGTCACAGATTGTTCAAGCTGAAAACACGAACAAAAAGGATTGGACCCAAATGCAGACACAGGGGAAAAGTGGTTTTGTTTGGTCCTCTGCCCAGCGTCAATTTCCACTGCAAGCATTTTATGCGAGAAGCACGATGCTGGCTTGTTTTTAATTTGTTTTTGTGCCTCTACAAGGCCTACCAGCAAGGCTCTCTTCAACCCGGTTTCGTTCCATTCTCTGCGCAGCAGCATATCCCACAAGGCGAATTTCAGAATCAGAGCCTGATTGCCTGCCTGATTTTGCTGACATGTTAAGATTTTGATGATTTGGTAATTAGTGTTTGATTTGTGCTTCAACCATTGTTAAATAGGCTATGTAGTTAAATAGTTTATTTTTTGTCTGTGTTAATTGTGTTTATTGTTGATATAAGATTAAGCACAGGGTGAAAAAATTGATGGATTCTCTGTGCAGTTCTGTGTCTGACTTCCTGCGAGATTTGATCTGCTCTATGCAGCTTTATGCGGCTTCTGTGAAAGATAGACTTGATGCATACCCTCCATTTAGCTGAGAAGCGCGTCTGTGATTTAGTTTAGCTCCGGGAGCCACAGCGCAGCCTTAGCTCCATGCAGCCACGCCCTGCGGAAGTTGCAGGTTGCAGGAAGATAAGGCAGGCAAGCGTCAACACCAGTCCATCTCAAGCAAACAAATCCAGTAAGGGAGCAGAGAAAATCCAAAAATCCACAAAACAGGATTCGGGGGCGGGGGGGCTTGTCATATGGACAAAGACGTACTGGCAATAATTTGAATACTTAACCACTGGTCACCCCTAAGCAAGAAATTTCATTTTGCTCGTAAGTCTAATGTAAGCCTCACTTACACAACAGGTGACATTGAAAAGAGTTAATTTACAGTGGACTAACATACACTGCTCTCCCTACTCTCTCAGGTGTAACTCCTCTCCACATTGCTGTGGTGAATCAGAACATCAGTCTGGTTCATCATCTCATTAGTCGTGGGGGTGATGTGGCTACACCTCGAGTCACTGGTTTGTACTTCAGGAAGAGGTTAGGAGGACTGATATACTATGGTAAGTCAGCAAGCTTATGTTAAAATGTATGAATGCATTTGCCAAATAAATCTAATACATGTTTATATGACACAACTGTTTTTCAAGATGTACACTTGGTCAACAGGTGAACACATCCTGTCTTTTGCTGCATGTACTGGGAATGAGAACATTATCTCCATGGTAATTGATGCAGGGGCCAGCACCAGGGTCCAGGATTACCGTGGTATGAAATACTTCCTCTTGGAGCGGAGTACATGATTATTTTTTATCAGTGTATCAGTCTGATATTTTGATTATTAATGACATTCTGTTTTCAGCCTGTTCTTTTTTTTCTCTTCTTGCCCGTATTGTATCTTGTCTACTCACTCTTTTTTCCCCCTCCTTGTATTCCCTTGTTTTCTGTCTAGGTAACACAATACTTCACATTTTGATTCTGCAGCCGAACAAGATGATTGCGTGCCAGGCCATTGACCTGATTATGTCACGCGATGCAGAGCTGGACCAGTCAGTGTCACTCGACATGGTGCCCAACTACAGAGGCCTTACACCTTTTAAACTGGCTGCCAAAGAGGGAAACATTGTGGTAAGTTAATTGTTTTCACAGGGTTAAAACCCAACATTAAGATAGAGCAGATTATTTTATTAATCTTATCCTCACTACTGTGATTCCCTCTGTGTCTATCAGGCCTTTCACCACCTGGTTAATAAAAGGCGTGTAGTTCAGTGGACTCTGGGCCCTTTGTCTTCTAACCTGTACGATCTGACAGAGATCGACTCATGGGCCGACAACATGTCAGTACTGGAGCTCATTGTGGGCAGTCACAAGAGAGAGGTACAATACAAGAATATTATACAACATAGTATCCTGTATATGTATATCAAGTATTTTGGTTAAATCACAGACTATTTGGTCAGAAATAATGACAAACGTTTGGTTTGTTCTCCAGGCAAGAGGGATACTGGACGTGACACCAGTGAGGCAGCTGGTTAGTCTGAAGTGGAACCTGTATGGAAAACATTACTTCAGGTAAAAATGACGTCAGTGTCCGAGGTAAAATATCTGAACTGTACACATATCCAGTATTATTTATCAATGTTTTTTTCTCTTGTTTCAGGCTGCTGCTGTTACTGTATCTCCTGTACATCGGCACCTTCACACTGTGTTGTGCATTTCGCCCTTTGAAGGACGCTCCGGAGAACTACACAACGTCAGACATGGACAAAACCATCCGAGTGCAGAAAACACTTGATGTGTGTTTGAGTCATAAACACAGGGCATGAATGTGATATTTAATGTGACCATATAAAACTCTGATATGTTGTAATGCAGGGCCATAAACTGGGGTGGAATATAAACTATATACTTAAGTCCAATTGTACAATTCTTGAGTGCTATCATTTTATGCTACTTTGTACTTTTTACTCCACATTGTAGCAACATTGCTGTACTAATTATGTTTACCATAAATGTCATATGACAAAAAGCACATAGTATAACAAGTACGACAACTATATTTTACATTTAATACATTTTAACAATACTAAATCTAAAAAATATGTAAAAATCTGAATACAGGACTTGTAATGGAGTATTTTTATAGTGTGGTATTACTACTTTTACTCTAGTAAAACAATTACTTAAAATTGTTTATTAATTAATGTAATTTTAAAAAAATAAAGATAAAAATGTAGTTAAACCAAAATCTAATCACACAAACACTTTAAAACTACAAAAAGCAGTGGTTTTAGTTCATGGACCTGATCTGGTCGTATGTATAAATGACAAACTGTACACCTGAATATGGAACACAGTCTAATTTTAATATGCTTTTGACATTAACAAATCTTCTGTATATTTTCTCTCTCTGTGCATCAGGAGAGTTATGTAACACATGAGGACTACCTACGGCTGGTGGGCGAGATCATCAGTGTTGTGGGAGCTTTTGTCATCCTGTTGCTGGAGGTGAATTTATGAAAGAACATCTTACATACTATATGGTAATGCAGTGTATTGCACTGCCACATCCTCTTGTACTATCTTTCCCAACAGATCCCTGATATACTGAGAGTGGGAGCAAAGCGCTATTTTGGTCAGACAGCACTGGGAGGCCCCTTTCATGTTATTCTGTAAGTAGAAATACTAAAGCATTTAAATAATGCATGCTGATCTGAAATACCTTTTAACCTTTCTTCCGTTGTTTTGACCAGTATCAGCTATGCATGCTTGGTGGTGCTCCTGTTGGTGTTCAGAGTCTGCGAGGTGCAGGGAGAGACTGTGGTAATGGCAGTGTGTTTAGTTCTTGGCTGGTGCAACGTCATGTTCTTCGCCCGAGGTTTTGAAATGCTCGGCCCTTATGTCATCTTGATACAGAAGGTAGGACTTGCTCAGCCTGGACTCAGACACAGTGCTGTATGTTACAAGAGGTAGTAATCTGTTCTTGTACAGAAATGCTTTTGAAACAGATGTAGTTTGCTGTTTTGGTTTTTGAGGTTCATCCATTTGTGTTTGCAGACTGACCTACCTGGTGTCTCATTTCCCCCTAGATTATATTTGGAGACATGACAAAGTTCATGTGGCTGAGTTTCATTGTTCTCATTGGTTTTTCCACCTGTGAGTATATTCTGAGCGACACCCTCACAATATTGTAAGATAAGAAATTCTTGACAGAGAAGAGACTTTTCTGTTCCCTCACATACTTTTTAAAAATTGTTTCTTCTCAGCCTTGTGGACAGTGTATATTACCCAGGAGGCTGGGTCCATTCCCGCATATCGGTCCTTTCCCATCACCCTCTTCTCCCTGTTTGAGCTGAGTGTGGGCCTCATAGATCTGCCTGTGGACCACACCTTCACTACCCCCCCAATCGTCCATGTAGTCCACTGCACCTTCTCTGTGGTCTCCTGCATCCTTTTGCTAAATCTATTGACAGCCATGATGAGTGACACACATTGGAGGGTTGCCCTGGAGAGAGACGAGCTCTGGAGGACTCAGGTAACACACATAGGGACTTTAAAAGAATTTATATAAAGACATGAACATAAATGGGCCTCCTCATCATGTCCCTGTGTGTTACTGTGTCTGTAATGATGTTGTACAGGTGGTAGCCACAACTTTGATGTTGGAGAGGAGGCTTCCCCGCTGCTTGTGGTCTCGGCTCGGGGTGTGTGGGCTCAACTATGGTCTGAAGGAGCGCTGGTATCTCAGGTAAGACAGTGCTGCTGTAACGGGAACAATCAAACTTATACACAAAAAAACATGATAAGTTGTTAAAAACTTAACACTCAAAAATTAAGCTAATCTGCTTCATCAGGACTGTGTGGGTATGGTCTAATCAGATTTTATTGACAGTAACTTGCCAAAATAAGCAAACACCCCCCCACCTATCATTTTGATTCAAATTTTTCTAAACCCTGATTGGCAGACACTCATCTTTTTTTCCAGCTGAGGCCCAGTAGTGTAGGAAGTTATAATTAGTTAACAGGAAGTTCTGTGTGTCTGTAAACAACTATGTATCTTTGTTCTGTCCAGTTAAATATGGTGTGCCTTATGGGTCGGTCTTAAGACCCATTTTTATTTTCCTTATATCTGCTTCCCCTTGGACATATTATCCATAAACATAGTATTTATTTTCATATTTATGCTGATGACACACAAATGTACTTGCCTGTCAGATCCACAGACCCTGAAATACTGAGTTCACTTAACAACTGCCTTTTGTGAAGTTAAAAAATTAATGTCAAATAATTTCGTCCAGCTGAACTCAGACAAAACAGAACTGTGCTGCTTCCATATTGACCGTTCATTCTTTGATTTGTCTCCTCTGAGTGCACAAACTTTAGGGATGTTTCAACATCTCAATTAAAATTTACATAGTGACAGTATTTTCCTTTTCACTCTATCTTTGAAGGGTTGAGGACAGAAACGATCCGATGTTCAAAAAGATGCAGCGTTATGTCAAAGCTTTCTCCAAAGACGATGAAAAGGAGGAGAAAACTGACAAAATAAAGGAGCCGATCTCAAGGACCCCCAAACTCAGAACCTTAAACAGGAGGTCTCTGACAGGTTGGCAGATTATTCGCCACAGCACTTTGGGTTTGGAGATGGGGCAAGAGGATCCAGAGGAGGACCTAGACATTAAATATGTCTAGGAAGAGATTCTGCCTGAGACTAAAGTGCATTCTCTTAGGCCATCCATCATCTGACAGTCCTGAACATATGAAATAGAAGAAGAGTGTTGATGAGCATCATTGAACAAACTTGCAAAATGAGGACTCAAATGGATCTGTATATAGTCAACAGTGCAATTACTCCTACAGTATTATGCTATAGAAAAGAGTGTATTATTTTTACAGCAATATAAAAAAATATGTAGCAGTAATATATGCAAAGCTAAAACAAAGTTAAACATACACATTCACTTCTTATGTATTTGCATGAACATTTTTATATGAGAATAAAACCTTGTTGAAACTAATTTACTGGCCTTCATTTGTGAAAACATCACACAGCAGTATAAGGAATCATACAGAATAGGTATCCTGATTAGTGCTTAAAAGTGTGTATTTGCATAACTGACTTGTTATTACAATATAAATCTGGCAAAATAATGCTACAAGAAAATAAGATACAAAACTGAATAAACATCTATTTATTCTATATATTTTTATATTTATTATATATTATATTGTAAGTATAAAACTATCATCTAAGAAGTTTTATCTTTATTTGCTAGGTAGTAAAGAGAAAATATTTGAAATGTTGCTGAGGAGGTGAGGCTTGTTGACAGGTTTTTGGTTTTCTCATTATTCTGTTAAAGCTCTTAGATCTGCAGCTGACAGGTGAGGAAGGTGTAGGCTTTGCAGGAAGTTGCACGAAGTAGTTTCCACTGCTGAGGACCGCACAGTCCTCTTCTGATTTAACTTTTGCACAGTAACTGCAAACAAAAGAGAATATTGACTATTACTGTGGGAGAAGTTTATTCTTAGGCTTAATATGGGTGTCAACAGCTGAATGAACATGACCTCAGTGAGTTCTGATGTGATATCAAGGGAGTCACCTATTTCCAGGAAAAACTCCTAAAATGAAATGCCTAAAATGAATCATTTATGTCTCAAGTCTCAGGTGTGAATGGGGAGCTGATGTGCTAAATTTGGTGTTACTGTTCTCATACTCCTTCACTGGAATTTCAACATTGCACCTCATGGCAAAGAATTCTCTAAGGATCTGAAAAAAAAGAATTGTTGCACTACATAAAGATGGCCTAGGCCACAAGAAGATAGCCAAGACCCTGAAACTGAGCTGCAGCACGGTGGCCAAGACCATACAGTGGTTCAACAGGACATGTTCCACTCTGAACAGGGCTCGCTATGATCGACCAAAGAATTTGAGTGCACGTGCTCAGTGTCATATCCAGAGGTTGTCTTTGGGGAATAGACGTATGACTGCTGCCAGCATTGCTGCAGAGCTCGAAGGGGTGGGGGGTCAGCCTGTCAGTGCTCAGACCATACGCCACACACTGCATCAAATGTTAATTAAATTACATTACATAAGGTGAAATTCAATTGTGGTGTCCTGTCGGGATATATAAGGTGCGTTTGACTTAATGGGGCGCTGCGCAGCGCTAACTTAACGTGATGCATGCTGGACTTAACATAAGGCATTCTGGTTAGAAATTGTGTCCGACTTTCGCTGGCGCTGCAAAACGTCACCATGTCACATGACATTAAAACCTTGTGGGAGCAAGGCGGCCGCAGTTGCTTTTCCCTGACTGCACCAAATTGGAACTCCACTATTGCCTGGTCTCGCGGCATTTTTCTTTGCAAATGCAGCGAGATCAGTCATCTGATGGGCCCACAGTAAACTGCTGCAGTTAGAATGTGTCAAAGTTTTTATACCCCGCCCCTGCAGTCACCTGAAGCTCACGTTAGACTATCAAGTCGGCAAAAGTCAGCCGCCGTCATCTCGAACGCACCTATAGTTAGCCTACTTAAACCATAAGAAAACTATAAATAAGTATTACTTAATAAGACGCAGATACAGTGGATATTTCATGGGCTAGACAAAGCAACACTGAACACACCTGGTGTAGTATAGTATAAATAATGTGTAGCCTAATTTGTTAAGTTATGAGTAGATGAGTAACTATAAATTAATGTATTATTACAACATTAAATAAACATTTAATGTTAGTATAATTTAATATATTTATGTTTCATAATGTAACATTTCAACTGCTTATAAGTTGAGATTCAACAATTCAACAGTTTTACAAATAAAAGTTTTCTGAAATTACACCAGTGTGTTTAAGATTTCAATAGCGTAATGTTAGTGTATTCATTATAATTTCAGACAATAACCTATACTACAGCTTACCACTCTTTATTCCTGTGCAAGAAAAATTGTCTACTGTGGTAGTTGTTAAAGCTAAGTACTAACTCGTCAGTAATCACAACCATTAACCCATAACAATGAGTTTGATAAGAACCCCTTCAGGGCAAGACAGTATCCAGTAAGGGATGGAGAGTGAGGAGAAGGATGTAATTAGGGGAACTACAGTTGGAACCAGTCATGGCTACAATGAGGATTAGAATAGAAAAAGAAAAATCACACAGCATGATAGATTGCTATAATTATATTAGCAGATTTGTATGAATGAAATTAATCGATTTGGATAGCAAAATTTCAGTTAAATCTAGACAACAAATATGGAGTAACATATGCATTAGCATTGTATTTTGCCAATTTTAGGTTCCTCAACCATGATCTGTGTATTTTTGTGATTAGGAAGTCATTTATTATTTTTAAATTTTAATTCTGCTGGTGACAGAATCTCTACAAGATAACACAAAGGTTTGTAACCTGCTCACTGGGTTTCAAAGGCAGCAGGTTCAGTTTTGAGTGAGTCTCCTGTTTCTGACCTCTAGACCTGTAGCACTTGCCACAAGGATCTTAGTCATTTGTTTATTTACAGTATTTTACAACTGTTTACGCACAAAATCTTACATGTCACGCGATTTTTGAAACCTATCACTGAAACAGCAAAACTGCACACCAAGAGAGAAGGTTAATAGCCTTCTCTCCAATCCTGCTCTATTTTGTTTTCTTTGCAGTATATTTAGAGCTTCGTCTGCTGTCCAGAAGGTGCCTCTGCGCCTCAGCCATTTCAAACCTCCCTCCAGCCTTTGGGCCACCCCTCCTAATTTGCATATAACCCTCAATCTTAAATCTTAAATTCCCAATCCCAAACCCTAAAGCCTAAATCCCAAATGTCCAATCCTAAATAATAAATGACATAATTTTTTTCAATTTCGATTTGGATTTAGAATTATGGCCCAAAATATACTCCATATTCATAAGCATTCCTATAAGGCAGAGAGAGAGACAGGAGGGAAGGAGGACAGGAGGAATGAATCGTAGGCACAGACACTTCGCTGATAAAGACTGCGTGAACACTAGCTCCTGCCTTATTTATTTATATGTTATGATTGCTTTATGGTATTTTATCTTTTTGTGAGCCACTTTGTGAGGTCAATAAAAATAAAGTTGGAAGAAGACATGAGCAGCAGGCTCATGACATGGTGGGTGGGGATGGGTGGACTGCTGGTGTTTTGCTTGGGGGCAGTGGGTTAATGAGTTCATTGTTCATTTAACGGCCATTTTTTCTGTGCTGTTCTATTTCATCATGCAACTTATTTCTTTCTTCTCTTTTTAATTGGTGCAATATAACAAAGCATAAATCGTTTGTACACTTAGACCTGAAGAGACACTAAGATAGAACAGCAAAACAGTTTATGACATTTAACAATGTAGTTACAGTGAAGGTGAAGGAGGCTACTTCACAGATATAAATTGTGTCATGCTTATCTAAGTAAATATGATAGACATACTTGTGCTTGCCTACCAAACAATTCTTAGAAAATTTATATGTTTCAGTAGAACAGTCTCATATGATAGACTTTTGACTTTCTCCCTGATGGTCTAAATCAGAGGTCACTGATATGCAGACTGCGGTCCAGACCCTAAAGCCATTTTATTATTAAGAATTACTACCCCTTGATGTAGCGTTTCTATTTTAACCTACACAGCTTTATAGCATTTACTGTTCTGGCTTAGCATCCCAGGAAACTCACAGACCAATTGCAGGTGTTCCAATTGTCTCATGTGATGCTGCTCAGCCAATCAACTCTTTGCATTCTGATAAACATTGCAAGTCAAGTCTACGAGTGAGAGTCACACAGGGAGAGAGGAGAGGAAAGAAAATTCACATGTCTTTCTGACCAAAAATGTACATTTTTACATGTACATTCTTCCCACGGGCAGTTTACCACCGGAATATCTCACATGTTCCAAGACTATCATGATTATGAGACAAAGCACATATCTTTTGAACCAATGTACCCATTCAAATGTGAACTGAGGGAAGAGAAAATACAATCCTAGCTGGCAAGACAAGCTAGAGCACATGTTTCTCTCTAAACAAGAGAAAGTAGGCACTTTTACACTAGTTATTTTTTATTACCCCATTTGGATGTGTAGTCCATACCTAAATAATGGATTCTAGTCTTGTGGAAAGTTATTTCTGTATTTTTGTAACTATTCCTGAATGTAATAAGCATGTATCAACAATGTTTTTGCAATTACACTGCCAGAAAACATATTCACATATATAATTTAAAGATCGTTTTCTAGATGAAAAATAACTTGTTTGTCAACTACTCCCATGCTTATTTATTACTTTCTTGTATTAGCATGTGCATCAAAATAATAATTTTGCATAGCATACTTAATTTAAATAACATTTTCATCCTGTTCACATCTCAATCGCTAACATTGACCATAGCAAGAATGAAGCTCTCGTGATGTCAAACACAGACGATGTTTAATATGTAAACAGTCAGTGTTACTGCGTTACTGTAACAATGTGACTTTTCCCAGTAACTAGTAGTGTAACTAATTAGCCTACTTTTCTATTATTAATAGTTACTAATCCAAGTAACGCTGCTTTACTCTTACTCTTACTGAACTCACCATCCTTGACGTTAATCCACAACTGTGCAGCAGCAGCTCAGCGGCATCGGACTTTGTTGTTCATATCCGCTGATAGCCAAAAACTAAACAAAGAATGTAGAACAAGGGAGAGAGGATTTCTGTCCACAGCTGTAAGTAGCTACTACCATTATTGAGTCACAGTCTAAGATGCAAAGAGCATTGTCGTCTCTGTGCAGCAGCAATAAGCTTTCAACCGCGAACATTTCTACATCTGATTTATTGAAGCATCTGCTGAAGCAGCAACGTGAAACATACAGAGAGAAATTCCTGCAGCTGCTGACACTGATGCTTGGACAGGAGAGAGTGCGTTAACTTTTGTAACTGCTCTTATAGGCTTCATGTGCAACAGTAGTTCAAAAATTGGGATTTACTTGCTTTTATTTTTTTATTTGGTGTTAAGAAACGTTAGACCTAGGCTAAATGTTTTGTAAAAAGTAGCTAGTAAAATATTACAATTTCTGCGTAACTTGCCCAACACTGTTAAGAGCTCAAACAATTGGTTGGTTCAATGTTTAATTCATCAATTGACAGAAAATGAATAGTCAACAAATTTCATAATATAAAGTTTTCAGTGTTAATAATTGCAAGTTTTTTTGTCTTATTCGAAGGTAAACTGAAAATATTTGGCTTTTGAAAACAAGCTGTTTAAATATGTCAACTTGGGTCCCAGTTAAATTGTGATGGGCATTTTTCACTATACTTA
>JAPMOB010251160.1:101-22765 GCA_029875015.1 Lepomis gibbosus
TTGGACAAATGGATTTAGGCCACTGAGCATTGGGTTCAGAGAATGGGGTTTAGTGTTTTAGCAATTGTGAAAAACTGTAACAATGGGTCACATTACTATACAATTACTATACATAATGTGGGTTTGTTCGTGGTGAAAACCCCACCGAAAATTATCACCCAGTTACAGTGATTCTATTTTGGAACAAGAGTCTACACTTACAGATTTCACTGGGGATTTCTGCGCCTCAAAGTGAGCTACTAATCTGATCTCCAAAGAAAGGTGTACGAGGATATTTTCGTAGGATGCTGGCAATGGCGTAACTTATGCTCCAGGCGTTGTAAACAACAAGACACCAAGTCCGACAGAACAGCAACAGTTAACATCGCGTGGCACAAAAATAAAAACAAGGGAAATCTCTGATAAAAGCAAAGTTTCTTGATGAACTCCTCTGAGGCCACACACTTCACATGTGTGGCCTCAAATCACTTGAATCTGTGTTTTTTTTTCTCTACAAAGCTTTAGCACAACAAAGTGTCAGTGAAATGAAAGTGCAATTGTGGAGAAAGACTTGCATTCACATACAGGGACATTACAGTAATATGATTGAATCTGATAGTCACTGCGGACACTCACCTGTCAGCAGTGAAGTGGAGGCTAGTGCGTGGCACTTATGTGACAGGGGCATGAAGCGACAGATGAGAAAGAAAACGCACAAAAGGTCAAGGCGCCTTGCCTGTTGAAAGAGGGGGAACTGTGTTGTAACTTGAGTGCTGTATTTTCAGAAACAATGGACTTGAAACTTGCTGAAATGTTTCCATGTCAGAGTCGTGTCACGTAATAGTTCTTTATTGTCTGTGATTCAGAGTGGCCGACAATAACTTGATGTGATTTTCACCTCTGTGCATCAGAAGACCTGCAGCTACAAGGCAATGATCTAGGATACAGATTTATTTGGATTAACTAGTGACTAATTAATTAGTGTGACAGTATGTTATAATATTGAGGATTGAATGCACTGTAAAAGGGTGCAGATGGCCTGACTTACTGTTTTATGACAGGCTTCTCTATCATCTCTCCTTCTCTCCAACTCCCTGACTGTGGGAGACATACAGAGATTTGTGAGTAGATTAGCAGCAACCTTGCTTCAGATAAGAAGCCGCACTGATAAAGCCCTGTCCTATGAGGCACATGACTGTGATTGAACACCATATCTGACATGAGCAGATCTGTTAAGAACACAATTAAGACACTGTCCGACCATATCTCCTGTAACTGCACTTGTCCCAGCTAATCCTTTCGTTCTGTGTTCAGACTAAAAACAGATAATCCGTGCAAACAGTGGAGTTGGATTTAAGTTTTTTTTATAATGCAGAGATAACAGTAGTATATACTTGTTGTTCTGTGTATTAGATTGTGATCAATTGGTCAAAGACTAGTTAAGAAATGACTTTGTCTCAAGGTGAAACTGATCTGGCACTTTAAACAACCAGCCTGGCTTGGCCTTGTAGTAATCCTGTGATACAGAGACAAACAGAAGAGGCAGCGAATGAGTAAATATAACACTAAAGCTTTTAGCCATAATCCAATTTATAGAGGCTTTTCCAAAACAGCTATTTTTATTCAATTTTCCTCCTCTGGGTAATTAGAAATAAGACTGAAACGAACCTTTCTGAAAGCTCAATATATAGTGACACACACATTTACACCGTATTTTCAACACCATGTTGTTTCCAGCCACCCTTTCTGCAAGAAAATGCCATATCAGGTCCATATAAACCGCACAAGTGGTCTGTTTAAAAAGCCAGGTGAGAGCAGCTTAATGGGCTTGGATAAACTTGCCAGCCACAAATCCAAACCTCAAATTCCACTTCACAGTGGATGAAATGATAAAACGCTGCATGTGCTTCCACACAGCATCGGCATCACTGGCATTTATTTATTCTTTTAGCATACGCATTCTTTGTTGATGGATGCATTTCATATTATCTTCGTGTTCTGCACAGCCAGAGTGTGTCTGTACTAGCCCCCATCTATCAAGACCCATAACTTGTGGAACATCTTTCTGCAAATAGCTTCTCAGAACTTCTTTTAGTGCAAGCCATTATCGGGACGTTTTTGTTACGAGAAAATGCCTGTACACACACACACACATTGGTACAGATTTTGTGATTTTGCACAATATGAGTTGGCTCTTTGCAAATGTACATGCATGATGGTAATGGGGAAGCTGGCCAGGTATGCTTCTGATAAGATCCATCACTTAAGGACTGATGGAGCAGGCGTCTGTGAGAGAAAAGCACCATCTGTCACTCACAAGTTTTAGTTTAATGGTAATTTTTAATCTTTTACCCACACACTAAAACACCCACCATTCGGTATGTGTAGTAAGTTAAAACACTAATAATAGCTATGTCTGCATCAAATCATTGTGTATTATATAGCAATATTCTGGCCTCTGCTGTAGCAGATCTTCCTCAGAGATGCCCTTCAGGGAATCATTATTTCAGTATAACACCAAGGGGGTTGAATGCTTCCATCCACTGCCTCTTTCACCCACATCTATTATTCAGACACAGTCTAGTGGAGTCAGAAGTAGGGTAGACCAAGAGAAGCCACTGATGTCTCACTCTTGCATCCCCAGATGATTAGGAGATGTCTAACAGCTGAGGATACTGTCATTATGAACATTTTAGTTTCCATTTTCGGTATCTGTTTGCACATGACATCTCAGTCAAGTGCAAGCATATACACACTACACACCATGTGTTGTGTGCAAATGCATGACTAATAGTGTTTTAGTTACGTGTTCCCCTTGGTGACTGCCGCTGTGTTTGTCACATTATGCTCAAGTTGTTTCCCATGTAATAACGGTAAGGCAATCTGTTGCGTGTAACTGGATCTGGCCTGGGTGAAGAGAAATGAATGAAACATGTGACAAGGTGTGATTAGCTGTCCACCCATCTAGCTGGGTGTTTGTTGACAGATGGTCTTTTGTCATGGTAATTTGTTCAACAGAATAACCAGGTAGATAATTACCTGTTGCTTCTGTGGTTATTAGGGCCATTGTTGTGTTAAAAACATCCTAATAGTGAAAATTCATTGCTTAGAAGGGCAAAAAAAGGGAGTCATTGTATCTAGCTGACCTGAGGCAACATGTTTTTGTTTCCTTTTTGAAAAAGCTTGGTTTCTTGTTGACGATTACTCCAACAAGGTGGTGCGTATTAGTAAATCTTAGAGTCACCAAAAATTCAATGCAAACTTGAGTGTAATTTCAGAACACATTTTCTAAAAGTGCAATTAAAAATCATATAGCATAAAGTCTGGTTTTGGCAAGCGTCACTTTTTCTTAAACCACAGCTGTGTATAGGGCTCAGTTGCATCAGATTAGACCACTATTCATCTGGGATGCAAATAAACATGATAGGGTTTTAAGAGGCTGGAGCGGAAAGGGGTGTGTCGAGGGTGTTGTATTTCATGTCAAACCACCTGCAGAGGAGACACTTAAAGGCGCGCTGGTCCTGGGGGCCAGCGACAGTAGAGCAACGCCAGTCACAGAAGAACACAACATTACTTGAACACAACACTTGAATAACTGTATTGGACTTTGCGTTTGCATCCCCCTCAGGTAATGGACAGCAGGATCAGACCGCTTGGCCTGGCCGGGCACACCGCCAACACTCTTGGTGGCTTGCAGGTGCCCCCTTCCCTCCTGCACCCTCCGCCTCTTTTCCTCCGGGCTTGTAACCCCTCGCTGGAGAGGGGCTACCCCCGCACGCCAAAGTGCGCCAGATGCAGGAACCACGGCGTGGTGTCCGCGCTGAAAGGCCACAAGCGCTTCTGCCGCTGGAGAGACTGCGTGTGCGCAAAGTGCACGCTGATAGCGGAGAGGCAGCGGGTTATGGCCGCGCAGGTGGCACTGAGGCGGCAGCAGGCTCAGGAGGAGAGCGAGGCCCGGGAGCTCCGGCTCTTGTACCCGGGCTCAGGGGTCGGTGGGGAAACAGGGATTCCTCAGGGGTCACCCGTAGGCCCCGTGGTGCCAGCGGGTACCAGCAATACTCCAACAGCTTCAGGTTTGGATGTTTTTGGAACAGAGAACCAAAACGACGGTAAGTTAAAAATAAAAACAAAAATATTAATTTTGATACCCAAATGAAATTAATTTCATCGTTAAATTGCTTATTATAAACCACTATCTTTGAATTCACATTTAGCCTTGATGTTATATTATGAATTATATTATGCTTAGTTTGAGTTTTTTACTTTTAAAGAACACATTGTTTCAAGCCACGATGCAGGCAAATCAAATTGTCTTCAAACCACATGCTCTTCTGTTGTCCACATTTCAGATGACAAACTGAGCAAGTACAACTTTTATAACGGATTCATGGGTCGGCCTCTCTTCGCAACCCACACCGCGCGGCTGCCCTCCCCAAATGACAAAAAGGATCTGTCTCCCAGCAAGGACAATGATGACAGCTCATGTCCATCTCCGGGGTTTGATCACACAGGGAGTCCGCAGAGATCGCTCTCCCCCTCGGATCCAGAGTCAGGCAGCGAGTCGGAGAAACGCAAGGACTACCCGAGCCTGGACCGGGACCCCACCGATATCATGACCAAGATCTTCCCCCATCAGAGACGGGACACCCTGGAGTCTATGGTGAGAACGTGCAAAGGCGACATCGTCAGATCCATTGAACTGGTGTTGAACTCCAAAGAGAACAAAATCGATACCGACCCAAACGCACTCAGGGCCTCTGTTGGAGTGCCCGGGCCGCTTGGTGCTCTGGGGAACAAGTCCGCCTTCTCCCCGCTCCACATGCCACCGACGGCCGCAGGGGGAGACAGTCTGTACGGGTTCGGCCCTCGCCTCGGTGTCAGCCCCTTACGGCTGGCCTATTCCACTGCAAACGGTGGCATGGCAGGTTTCATGTCGCCATACATGACATCGGGACTGATGCCAGTGTTTCCACTCCGTCCAAACTTGGACTCATATTCCTTCCCGGGCATGATCCGAGACCTTTCTTACCTTCAGAGCAAGGAGACACTATGCAGCACAGGTCTTTACACACGACTTAACAGTGAAAAATGACAAATGAACGTAAAACTGTCATTGTAAACTGGCTTTTAGATTTAGCTTTAAATTGCCTTGTAGTGCCTCAGCTGAAGTTCAAATTCAAGTCACTGCATTCTGATTTTCCTAATATTTCAATTTTAATTGTTTTTTTATAGTGTCGGCTACTAGCCTACATGTTGTAAATAGTGTTTATTATTAATAAAGCTCTCAAATATGCGTTTGTTTTATATGTGTTCATGATTTTGTGCAAATATCATACCATAGGCCTATCTATCTATCCTTCTATCCCAAAACGTTTTTTCATGTAAACACACATTAGGCAAATAATCACCCACTTACACACTGTCATTAGGCTATATCAAGTGATGAATGTTACAAACATAGAGGTTACACATGACAAATAAACGTTGGAATGTATTGAAATGTTATGTCAGTGAACAGAACGTTGGAATGGTCATTTACATCACATATACTAAATGAGTCAAAGCGTTGTATTGCACGGAAAGAGTCACAGCTCAGGCCGATATAAAACAGATGAGGTCAGCATTGAGTCAGGGAAATTGCTGCCCCCTCTCGCTTTTAGATGAGGTGTGCGGATTTCAAAGTCTGTGCCCTACAAACCGGAAACATGTTTACTGTAAATTACAAATACTAGATGTAAAGAACCTAAACATACTTCCATTACGTAGGCCTATTTCTTTCCTATGTGAAAAAACACAAATAAAGTCTAAAGTAAGAAGGGGAAGAAGTGTACTTCTTTCTCCGCCCCCAGAAAGCCATTCTCACTCATAATTGGTGAACGAAAGCACACGCGGCTCGGATTAAAACCAATAGAAACCTTTAGAAGCGTCACGAGACCGCATGTTTCAGGAAGTCAGGGCATGGACAGTTTAAATGTTGGATGTACTTCATGAGTTTGAAACACCTTTGAACGGATTTTTGTGAGGCAAGAGGGCGTCAGTTTACTGTCCTGCAGTTTGACATGCGTTTCCACATCATTGTGGTCGCTGTCTTTTGGTGTGGTTTCGTAGCGTCGCGGAAAATAAGAGGAATATCTTCATCCTGTAAGTTCAGTGTCCCCTTCCAGCTAGCTTAAGGCTTAGTAGCTGTCGTCACATTTGCGAATAACACTGCAAGAACACTGGGTAGTGTATATTTAACAACCGCTAAGCTTCAACAGACAACCTATTGCACGTTATTATGAGGTCGTCATCGCTGCGTTTAGTTTGTAACAATAGTACACCGCATTTAAAGTGTAGCAGAAATAATACTACATGTATTGTTTTTTAATTGTCCAAGTAGCATTTCTTCACTGACTCTAAACTTAAACAATAAATGTTATAGACACAAAATGTTGTTCTGAGTCTATCCCTTTCGTTTGGTTACATTTCTAGCCGAAGTTCAAGGTCATCAACATACATCGGTCTGTAATGTTTTTATTCTGTAACAGACAAGCGGTTCTACAGGGAGAGGAAATCCTTTCTGTGCATTGATGGGTCGAAAATCATCCCCTTTGAACAGGTGAACGATGACTACTGCGACTGTGAAGATGGCTCAGATGAACCAGGTAAAAAGTCAACCTATGGCGAGGATGTGTCTGTTCACCTTTGTTAGCAAATTGTGTAGTATTCTTTATTCAGACTCATGGTCCATCCATACAAACAAAGAATAAAATTAATAAAATACAATAATACAAATACAAATACACAACACAGTTACAAATGACTTGTTTTTAAAAGACACTTATACCAGTGTTCCCAAAACTGGGACATGCAGCGTGTGGCACTGTACCTAACATTCACCAGCATCACAACAACTTTATGATTTACAGAATCATTCAGGCAAATGAACCTGTACATCGCTTTTCGCAGAATAGACTGCAGTGTATCCACTCTGGTGCTCACAAACAACTCACTCGCACAAGTTGATCTGGGCTTTTTTAGTAACATCCTTAAAGCGTCATTGAATGCTACTTGCAATTTCTGAAGGCTAGCTTTTGTGATGTGTGCAATCGTAATAATTATTATCTTGTGGGAAAATAATGTTTAATTGGACTTGTCTGTGGTAAATAGCATGTTTAGTGTCTATCCTAGAATAAGCTTTTTAAAGGCGTTGCGTTATTTTGAAAGCCAACAAATAACTGATTTGACCCATACAGCTTGGGTTAATCCAGGATAAGCACCCTAATGAATTTCCCCATTTTTTATAGACAAAAGATAGCAGAAAAAGCAAGAGGTGAATGAGTTAAAATCATGAGCATGTTGGTGATGTTATCTACCTACACTACGCCTGCAAGGAATGACTATTTTCTCATTCAACTAATCTGTTAATTATTTATTTGATTCGTCATTTTTGTCACCACCTAACCATAATTAAACCATTTAACTAATTAAATATCTTTCAAGTGAATTACTGATCTCCAACACACAGCCTAGCTAACCTTACCATTAAGTGAATGAGATTTACTATTCAGAATGAACACCAGTACCAACGCCAGGGGGAAACCAGGGAATAAAACATGACAGCGTAGGCTACTCCTATAATTCACTGATTTATACAAACTTTATAAAATAAAAGCAAATTAAAAGCAAGTACTATAACCACAACTGTACACTAACAATGTAATGTCTATTTGGAACTACTATACTATACTATATATATTGAATAAAGCAACAGTCCCCTTTCATGCTACTTACGTAGTTTATTTTTCAAATGTGCTTATAGGTTTTAGGGAGTAAATCAGTGGAGGTTGTTCTGTAGGCTACATCATGAGCCAGGTGTTCCTTGATGTGCTTTAAACCATTACTCCTTACTAATGACCTTTTTAAAGCTGGGTCTCCGACATTGCCAGCATTGTGTTGGACAGATTTGTTCTGCAGTGTTTATCAGAGAAAGAGAGGCCCAGTCCGAATGTCCACCCTCACAGACTCACAGACTTTGAGGCGCGTTCCCTGGAAGTCCGTGAGGGCTTAGGGCTGTCCCACTGTCAAATCATCAAGAGTGCGAGGGCTCTCTCGTGGACATTTTAAGCCCTTTTTAGACCCTTTTCGTAAGTCCGCATTTTTGCAGACTTTGGCTGAGGGAATTGTCCACAGTTCATAGCGGTATGACGTGAAACATGGGGGTTACCAGGGGATGCCCGGAAGTGAGAGAAAAATCACGGCAAATCCGCATTATAAGAGAAGAAGAAAACAGTAAACAAAGCAGCATCAACACCTACGCTGATGTTAAAATTGGTAAAAGTTTTCTTAACTTAAGAGGGTACATAGAGCACATGATGTCAGATGAATGCAATCACCTTATTACAAACTGTTTATTTTAGTTTTTGCTTAATGATGTTGTTTCTACCAACAATAGTGTATTGATTATTGACATATTGACATTTACCTCTCCTCTACGCTGTAGGGCAAGAGCTTGAAGGACTTAAAAATCAGGTAACAATATAAAATGAAAAGTGTGTAACGTGTTTCAGCGTCATCAAAGTAACGTGATAAAGTGGCCAAGTGCTGTCCCTTTCCTGTTTACAGCATTTTGAGCCCTTGCAGCTTCTTGCACTTAGTCACCTTCCAAGTGACATCAGTAAAGTCTGTGAGGGCTCAGGGCTTAGGGGGGACATTGGGATTAGGCCAGAGATGAGGGAGAGGATGTGCATCAGTGTTATTATTGTGGCGGGCCACCACAAATAATGAGCGAATAGGAAACCATTCCTTTCCCCTGGTGTTGCTGATGCAGTGGTCTCAGTAACTGGGACCAGGGGGCTCTGTGGGTGTGACAGGCCGACCGGCTGGCACCGCCAACCTTGCGGGCACTTGTGGAGCTTCTGAACCCAGAAAACGTTTGAGTACATTTTCGATTTTGAGTGCTGCCACTACAGAGCAAGGGTTAGGGCCATTTTTGACTCTCCAACAGAGTGTTAAAAGCCACCCCACAGGAAATCCTAAAACAACAACCAAGGGCTTAAAGGGTCTACACGTTGCGCTCGTCAGCCCCCATATAGTTTTGGTTAGATTCTTTTGTTTGTGGAAGTTGGTTTATTTATGCGGCGCTGACCTCTGCTCCTTCTCCATTGTAGGCACATCAGCCTGTCCACGTGGGCGATTCTACTGCACCAATCTGGGTTTCCGCCCGCACTACGTCCCATCATCGCGAGTCAACGACGGCATCTGTGGTAAGGCTTTTTATATTGCATTGTATTAGATGAAATAATACTCCCCTGAAAGTTGTCTTTAATAAGCTTTACATAATCTTTTCAAGTGAGGCAACAGATCAACAATGTGTTCTGCTTCAGCCTTTTTCAAGGACACCAAGGGCAGCACCATGAGTGCTGCAGTGATGAACGCTGTCTTATTTGTTCACAATAGCTCGTAGAAAGGTTTGATCCTGAATGTGCTCTAATATCTTGCAACTTATTAATTTCACATGCAGTTTTGAGGTTTTAATCCAAACAGTTTACGTCCCTTTTTTCATTGGGTAAGAAGGTGTTCTGTTTTCTGTTGCCCCTTTTGTGCGTCTTGCAAACATGGACAGGAATTCACATTTTACATGATGTTAAGATGCTGACATGTTGGTGCATAAACTGTCACTCCTTTTTGTTGTACAAACAAACAGATAAAGTAGGCAGAGCAAACAAAACATGGCCCTCTAACACACACACACACACAAGCAGTGTGCACACTCACTCTTCTCACAGTTTTCCTTGAAAAACACCCTGTCCTTTTCCTCAAGACATTCTTTCTTATAAAAATCTGTCACACTCTATTGCCTAATCAGATAGTTTTTCAGCCCCCGTTCTCATCCACTTTGCTCTCCAGTAGCTCTCCACTTTGGATAAAATCAATACATTCTGTTGTCGACATCTCCTCTTTGTCACTGGCGCTTTCAGCAGCATTAGACGGCATGCAGCCATCTCAGGTGAAAAAAAAAAACTGAAGGAATGAAGAATGAAAGAGCAGTACTGGAATATTTCTCAAAGCCTCCTTCTCCCTTTCCACCCTCCTTTGTTCTTTATTCTGCTCCCACCTGTCTTCTCATACCTTCCCTGCCTTGAATGGAGCCACTTAATAGGTAACACATTGTCGCAGTTCGTCTTCGACTGGGTGTAGAGGGATTTTCGTTGGTCTCCCATTCTGGGCTGTAAAGCTCTTTCTCCACCGGTCACCAATAGGGCTCTGGATAATTGAGACATATCACACTGTGCCCACACTCTTTGGTGGAACATCTGAGCAAAAGCCAGATCTGAGCACTTGTGAAACGCCATGCCGCAAGTGGTTGATCTCAAGAGACCCTCACTAAACTAGAGAGAGATAGATATATGCAGACACAAAGCTCTAATCTTCACTGGGGATTGAAACTGACCTGCTAGATCAACAATATATGTGCCTAGGACAAAATTAATTTGCTAATTTTATCAGTGTAAGTCAGTTGATTTAAACCAGGCACATATGCCATTTAATAGGTGTCATTGGTCAGTATTGGCAATTGCTGCTGATATCACAATTAACACTGAAATTCGGCCCAATATAGTTGTTTTGTGATAACTTTAAGAAGGCTTTCTATATATTTTATTTATGAATTGTCTGAAACTACTGGCCATAGTAATTAGGAGAACATCAGTACATCCTCACGATGGAGCAACTGGAAATATTTGAGTTAATTAATTAATTGGCTGATTGTTTCAGCTCTGCTCTCATTACACCAGACTTTGAATGATTTTGTTTTATGTCTGTTTAAATGGTTATGAAAATGATGCCTGTATGTTGAAGAGCAAAAGATTCAAGTGGTCAAACCTTTTAGGAGCAAAAGTGAGGGATGCTATGCTGCAAAAGCACCCTGAGTGTTGTTTTTAACTTGAGTCTGTGTTCATTTCTATTGCCTAATTGTGTATTGATCACAATGTTAAGGAAAGAAAGCCTTATAGCTCACCTCTCCTTGCTGATAATGTTGAATGCTGTTCTCCTGCATGTGCATTGGATTGGTTTCTCCTGTGTCTCCTGCCAGATTGCTGCGATGCTTCAGATGAATACAACAGCCACGCTCACTGCCAGAACACTTGCTGGTCAGTTGAATCAAAACTGGGATTTAATATTTGTAAAAGAAAACACATGCTGATTTTGACTGAGAATATGGCACCCGAGGCACACGCTTAGCTGAAGAAAAATAAATATTCAACCAGTCCATTCTGTTCAAACAGTTCAAACATCAAACAGTACATTTTGGGCAATTTAATCAAAAAAAAATGCAAATCTTCTTAAATTTAAGCGATATACTGCTCACATGCTGCACTCATGGGATAGTGAATCATTCCCTGTGCCACCAGGGGGCATGGTGTTACTGTGATTTTAAAAATGTGACGTAGCTCAGATTTTCTCTTGTAATATATATTTGTCACAATATTGTTTTGAAGAGTTGATCCATGACAGAGATCTGACTCGCCACTAAATTACACTTTCCTTCCCTTAAATTGTACTCTCAGTAACCTTACCCAGAGTTTTCCATGCAGATAATTTAGTTTCTACAGGATTTAAATCACACACTGCATAGATGGTACTGCTGTGAATAAAAAAGTAAAGTTTTTTTTTTTAATATAAAGAATACAGCCTACTGCCAGGCCATATTCATCATCTTCTCTGAGCTGCACTGCAAAGATTGACCCTGCTAAGATGCTGAAATGTAGCCCGCCGTGTAAATGTAACTTCTAATACAGTAACCCACTTCTTTTGTTGACAGTCCTCTGTTATTTCATTCACTTGCCATTCGTCCCTAAACCACATACAAGCAGAGTATATCTCATTATGTTTTCACAAGGTCCGCACTCATATTTTGTTAGCCAGACAGACAAATTTAGTTCATCCACAGAGCATCAGCCCCCATCTTATTTACTCTTCTATTTCCCATTTGGATTCCTGCTGCATTGTGAGCCCTTAAAAAATTGGATTGCACCATCTCGGTGACCGTAGCAGGGGTGGCCGACGTTTCCTCAGTAATGATGGGACTGTGCATGACTCCGTCTTGCTCTCCATCAGGAATCTGGGACAGAGAGAGAGAGCATACGTGGAGGGCCAGATGAGGACCTTGGACGAGGGTTTGCAACTCAAGCAGCAGCTGATTGAGGAGGGAGTGCTGCTCTGGAGGGAGAAACAGGTACACCACATTCTGCTGAAGTAACTACTAGGAGGGGACAGTCAGGGCTTTCCCTCAAAAGCTTCATATTTAATACAAGAAGTAAAAATATTTCAGACTTTACACAAGGCCAGTGGTTAGATAAATATTACAGTATTTATATACCTTAAAATAATTAGAGGCAGTTTCTATATAACAAAAAGGTGTAAGACAATTATGACATATGAGAATGTGGCCCTTTCTACAAACCTCTTAATGTACCATAATATCTACATATCATAGCTTATGTTTTTTTCCCCATAATGGGAGCAGATTTGGAATCAGCCTTAATATTTATCATATGTCGACTGTATCAGTTATGTATTACAGTAATTGGTGTGGTGCAACAATCCTATACCTATTACCTATTTCCTTACACACTGGGATGCAGAGAGCATCCGGTAGCCTGCAAAATAAACACTGGCCTCTTGTCAAAGCTCATTGCAGCCATCATGGTGAACTCATGACTGTATTCTGAACAGCGGCACAGATTCATGTTTGTTGTGAGCTCGTTTTCTGGCAGCGCAGGAAGTAATTTTACTCTGGAATATTTGGTTGCAATGTCATAACCATGTCCTTAGTTTGATTCTGGCCAGTGGGTTGTGTTGCATGTGTTTTCTCTTCCTCTTTTTATCTTTTATTATTGCCAATTTCCAAATTACGGCAGAATGCCCCTAAAATATAAAATCATAAAAATGTGCCAGTGTGCTTCTACTTTGCAGCTACTGTGTGTATATTTTCTGTTTTTTCTTGATAGATTTAATGAACTTTTCATCGCGGCAACTTGTGCTGCCACTCAGCAACTTAATTTGATTTTGTTGCACTCCGAGATGTTCACTATTTTTTAGCTCTAATGTCAAAAAGCATTTTCCCAGCCTCTAATTCACTTGCATCTTTGTGTTTTTAGTTGATCAATTTATGCCATTTCCTAGTGAGTGACCTCTCATATAGCATTACAAACATATCACTACATTATGATTATATTCAAAATGTATCACGTTCCCTGTCCAAACAGCTTCTAGCTTCTAGTCATCTGTAACTCCCAAACATCATTACATTCTTCTCCTGCCATAAACTTAATGTTTTACTGTGTCTCTTAAGGATTTGCAGTCACTCTGAAGCCCTAAGGACTTAATGTTTGGGAGTTAGTTGAGCATCTGGGTGATCAAGCCCATTTTAAATCAACATGCTCTTTTACAGAGCGTCAGTATAAGCAGAAAGAACTTGACAGTTTTTCCTCTGCTCCCCATTTGCACATTTAGTTCAACAAGCAAACCGAATTAGAAACTGGAGCCCTGGTGTTTGCCACAAATTAAATTGGTAAATTTGGCAGCTGAGAATCTCTTCAGATGTTTGTAAGTTATATTTATTGGTTCAGTGCTCTCATTACTTAGTGCATTATCCTAATTGAGGAAATACAAGTTGCCCTCCCAGCACTCTCCGATGGTCAAGTCTTGCTCATGTACTGCTTGTTAAATAGAAAACTGAACATTGCAAGAGCAGAGTATTGTTCGACGTGTAGTTATGGTCATTTTAAGATATGTGTTTGGGAATCTGAAGGACTCGTTGGCAGTGTGAAAGTATTGCAGCAGCACATTTCACAGTCCTCTAACTTTATGTGAGAACTTATTTTATTTCAAGGTATTCCGAAGCACTTTACAGCACCATTATGTGGGGGGGGGGGGGGGTTCAAGAATGTCAGGCTTGTTTAAATCATGTATTACTTGTAATGGAAGAAACAGTTGAAAAGATACCACTTATTTGACAACAGAGATTTTGACCGAAGGCCACTTTTTGTCTCACACACACAAACACACATGGTCACACGTGTAATTTGCCAGCGGATGGTCTCTGAGTGCTCGCACTCTTCTTTTCTGTTATGTTCTGCAGCTGATTGGCCGACCGAAGCTGAAGTGTCGCTGAGCCCAGCCGCACATTGTGATCCTCTTCTCTCAGTGTGTCTGTGTTGATATGTCAGGGTTACTTCAGGGGCCTATCTCTCCTCACACAACCTCACCTCAGTGACACAAAAGTGAACTGTTCCTGTGGTTCAAGGGTTAAAGAAGGATCTGCTGTTAAAGAAACAGGCTGCGAGAAAACTTTGAAATCAAATTAGAAGCCTTTACACAATGAAAGTTAAGAGTAGCATGTCAGCACTGCGTGCCCTAGAACCAGCTGAAATAGGAATGCTGCGGTTAATTGAATCCAAATTGGTATTCAATAAAATCCTCCTTCAGGAGGTTTGTGATTATCTTTCTGTTGATTGGCCCACTCTGAGTACATTTTAAAGCAGGGACTGGTGTGCAGCATCTGCTAGCCCTCAAGATGTTTCTTTTCTTTAAATGGCCTTGCAGAATTTTGTCAAGATTTCAGAGGAATGTCGGGTGTTTTTTCTGTCCAAATTATACTACAGTTTTCTAAGAGTTAACACAGCAGGGAGAAGTGTACTGAATCAGCACTCCTCGATATTTTAAAACAAAAATCAGTATACTTTTTAATCACTTGGAATATTGCTTATTTCAAACAAATACTATGTGCTTTCATTTCTGGTGTTTCGTACAGTATTTTAACACTGCGGAGGAACCTTTTTACGTGTTACGGCTGTTATTCACAAGTAAATATGTTCTTGTACACTTGAAATGGAACTCATAAATCACTGCAGCAAACTGAAGGTGGCTAAGCAAGCAGCGTGGCCTAGAAAGGTAGTCATCCCTATCCGAACCAGGCAGAATCCATCACTGCATTATAAGAGTCTCTGAGGAGACATCGGAAGGCAGTATTGAGACACACAGACACACACACAAACAAGGAGTTGCTGCTCTTTCATATTAATTGGCCCATTAAGGAGAGTGATGATAGCTTATGCTTGGCTGTCAAAAGCTGTCATTTTTGGTGTGACAGCAACACCTCCTGACGCATGTGATTTAAATAGTCTGTTGTGAGGGTTGGACTGCTGACGTACAAGTTTTTGTATATACGTGGTCCGGTTGTGGTCTGGAGATACATAAATGGATGCACACAGAAAGAGACGTTAAGAGACGGAGATAGGAACAGAGACGGATTCTAGCCTAAATTGTACTTTCTATGAATGCTTTGGAGGCCATAAGTCAATTATCATCTTTTCAAAAGTTATATTGTTTCAGTAAATCTGTTGACTCACAGTGCTTTGAGCTAAATGCTAACATCAGCATGCTAACAAGCTCACAAAACTAACCTGTGTTGGAGATAGAAAATCTCAAAGCGATTCACTGGAGATGATCAGAGTTAAACACAACTGAGTTTATTCTACCACAAGAGATAAACTCGAGCCTGTTCCGGACATGAACTGCCTGTGCTCCTCTTTATATAGCCCTGATTCTCCTCCCCTTCCACATGGAGACTTTACTAAGACTCCATTAACACCATTAGGTCAGGGGATCAGACTCTTGTCTCCTGACACCAGTAGAAACAGGAATTTTCAGAATATGCTACATGGTATTAAAGGACACACTTTCAACTAAGACTGGCTATATTTGATAACAAAATTTATGATGTGTGAATATAGTTGATAAATGAGTACATGAGTTCACCCTAGATATGTTTGTAACACAAAGGACACACAAAGTAAAATGTTAACAATGTTCACCATCTTTGTTTGGTGTGTTAGCATGCTAACATTAGCTAATTAGCATTAAACACAAGGTACAGCTGATGCACCAAAATGGTCTAGACTGCAAACTAGAAAACAGTAGCTCTATCTTTTAGATTTCAAAATATTGCTTAGATTTTTTCCTCTGTTAAAATTATAAGCTCTGTGTAGCTAATATCCAATGCCAGACTCTTGAACTCCTCTCAAATCATCATCAATAACCAACACAGATAAGACACCTGGCATGCTGATATGCAAACTAAATGTCATTTTACTGTACATAGAGTTTGGTTGGTGTCATTTGTGTATTAATATGCTGTGGATAATAGGTACAATTTGCAAAAAAATGAGCCAATATTTAAATTACTAGACTGCAGCTAAGTGTGGTGGGAAAGTTACATGGCTAATTGCGTTTCCAGATGGTAATGGCTTTCTTCATTTGTACTATTGAACATATATCACACCTAGGACCATACCTTAGTGACCCAAATAAAATTGTATTTTCTGCGTATGGATCTGTGCTATAAATGAGGAATATCAGGAAAGAACTTTTGATTGTGCCGCTTACTTGCAGGTGGTGGTGTATGGTATGAAAGTCTCAGCTAGCTGCTAGAATGTTTGACATGTTATGGCGATCTTAGGTGTATTTGTCTTTTTATCGTCTCGCTTCAGGCCCAGCTCAGAGAGCTTCAGCAGGTAGCTGAGGACCTACAGATCAAACTAGAGGATCACAGAAGGAGGAAACACGAGGCCGAACAGCTCAAAGAGCAGACATTAAAGGAGCTGGAAGCAGGGGACAGCGGTAAGTGTCCTGCCACTGTTAACCTGCATTGATTTGGTTTGAGTCCATTCAGAGCAATCAATCCACAGATTTGCTTCAGCATGTAGATAATATAGTTAGATCACTGTTACGGCAACCACAGACGAACTTCAATTTTATTTCAGCTTGGCCTTAAGTTGAACAAAAGTAAATTGACCTTAGCTCAGGCCAAATGGTCAGGATGACAAATGGTGGGACATCAGAAACAGAAACTGGAAGGGTTAAATACAGATGCCTGTGCCATTGAAATAAATGGACTAGGAGTGCTGAGCAACAGCATATTGCAGTCCCTCAGCTCTTCTTTTACATTCCTCAAGCCTTCAGAGAGAAGTTTCTTATGACTCACAGGAAAATTCCCTTATCGCTCCAAGCACTAGCTGGCTCGGCATTTAAGTGACGTTGAGACTTGCGTATGTGAATGTACAGAAAGTTGTGGGGCTGGATAGGAAATGGACTCAGGCATTTTAGCACTGAAGTCCAGAAGGATTTAGAGACATTACTTGTGTGAGTGTGTGTGTTTGTTGGGAAGGCAGGGGATAGAGATTGTTGGAGGTAAATTAGCTCAAAGTTTTAGATTTTTAGATTGTAGCAGAATAAATGATTACATATTGCCATTTTTAGTGACTAATAAAAACAAACATCTTGAACACAAGTAGGAAACTGACACACAATCCATGTTTTATCATATCATTTTAAAGTGTTTTTTCTTTTTTATCTCAAAATTCTGTTTTTTTTTTCATGTTAGTATACCAAACATCACGCACCAAGCAATGCATATATTCAGGATAATATCACTTGACTACTTTTTAACACTTTGCTGTCATGTTTCTCACGTTGTTGTCCGGTGTCATGAAATGCTGGAAACTGATTGTCTGTCTAGTGTCAAACCGACCTTCAAGAAAATGTTTTGATAGTAACAAAGGTCATTTGACTTTGGTGGTTACTCTGAGCGTCCATCCATCATGCTTCCCACTATGCAAGCTGACCTTTGCTAGACGTTACAGGCCCCCCATGGTCTTATGCCTGTCATCCTTTACTTCCGTTACTGCTCATCTTCAGGGCGTAGCAACCATCAATTTTCATTTCCACGGTCGTGTTGGCATGTCTTGTCTATACTGGCTATCCATCTAAGCTTTTAATGTGCAGTTGTAATAGCAGCTTGTGCATGTGTGTGGAGTAGCTTCTATGTGTTGAGGCTGCAGGGAAGTTTCAGTGAAAGCTACTTCTTCCTGCCTGCAACATATTACATTACATGTTGATTAATACTTGAAAATAATATAAGTGCAGGGCAACAGTTAGGGATCCTTTACACTACAGTTTTAAATGACACAGTTTGTTGCCAGTAACATTATATTTTATGTTTACATTCTATGCAGCATCAAGTTGCGTGCCTTAAATAGGGTTTAGTTTCCATGTCTCCTCAAAACTCACCACCGCATTGTTTGTTAAACCATTAAAACGATTGCCCCAAAAGATCCTTAAACTATAGAGGGCCCATGAGGACAAATACTGAGTTGTCTCAATTAACTATAGGAACATCACAACAAAGAAACATTTTTTTTCCAAGAACGTTTTGTCTGTCCCTTTATGACCTGTCAATCGCTTGTCTCAAAATAGGAATTAAAAGCCAGAAGAACAAGCAGCTGAGCCTGCAAAGTAGAACTTAACAGTTTTTTCCCTTTACTGCTACTGTCGCTCAAACATTTTCTCCCGGGCTCCATGCACAGTTATTAAGAGGTTTTAAACTGCTAGGTTATTTGTACCCTCAAAGAATATTGCAGTTTCTTGTGGTTCATTGCTTTTGGTGGGATGATACAATAATTCCAGGACTTGGAGATATATTGTTTTTACAGTATGAGTTGCCCCATATTTAGCATTAGAAATTGTGATGCTGTAACACAAACCAAGAAGTAATGCACATAATGTGTATGATTATTACGTTTTCAAAACACAGGAATATTGCACAGTGTTTTCACAGATTGACAGGACCAAATTACTGAGCTGTATTTGTTATTTAATTGACTATTCTGTCACATTTTGAAAAGCATGCTGGGAAATCTGGTTAAATTCTCATTGAATAAAAAATACATAGCTGTTCCCGGGAAGTCAGAAACGACCCTGATCATGTGTGCTTGTTTTTTGAAAGAAAAACAACCTTTTAATGGCAACCTCAATAAAGTTTGGGTTCAAATGGAGGTCTCTTCCTTCTCTAATGTTTATTTAATATGATCTAGTATAGAGATGTACTTTATTTTATGTCCTTTACCCTCTTTTAAAGGAACGTCCCAATATGTAAAGCTACACTGTCTCAGAGTTCACCCACAGTTTGAGGGGGTTTTCCTCAAGTTCATCGTTAATCCAGCGGTTGACCTGATTTCTCTAGCGGACCGTCCTGAAAACCGCCTCCCTACTACTCGTGCTTTCTAAAAGGTACATGAGTACAGTCATTCTCTCTATAGCATTACGTGTACTGAGATGCCTCCTGGCAGGGGTAGACCCATAGCTGAGTGTAAATGTTGATTTATTACATAGTCAGAAATGCCATTTCTATTTATGCAGATTCTTCTTCCCCTTCTGTATCATTTGTGTGATTAGTGATTCATAAAACAACGTTGTTGTACAACAAATAGCACTGTGTTCTTATCAGATGGTATCGTTTGACTGACTATGAACTTTTAAGTTTATGTATAAAAAAGGAATCCCACATGGACATTCATTTGATATAAGAAGGAATAATAACAAAAGCTTATTCCTGTCCCTGTTTGTACTGTATTAATAAAGTAATTTGAATAATTATCAGACTACCTAGTGGAAGTATTAAGTATTTCACAAGAAAGTGCAGATTACAGAAAAATAGGATATGATGATACCATTTACACCTGGTAGAAATACCTGATCTTCACCTGCGTAATGAAATCTGATCACTGGCTAGAATTTACAACTGCTCTTATAAAACATTATTGTTATCTTCCTGCGATGTGGTCAGATCTCGAAGTACATATTATGTAGGTAGGCATTTATTCCATGACTCCTTCAGAGATCTTGTGTCACACCTGTTTGGCGATATCTTTATAAATTGGAGGAATTTTATAGCATCTTTCCAGTTTGGCTTGAGCAATGCTACCCTCCACAGTGCTATTTAACAACACAGTTCATCCAGATGTGGTCTGGCTGATCCACAAGCATTTGGATTGCAAGGCATCCTACAAGGTACAAGGTTTAATGGTCACAATACAACTGGGTTGTAAAATGAAACATAGTAGCTCCCTTCTGCTATATAGCTGACAATATACACTACACAAAAGCAATCATAGAATAGTAAAAACAAGCAAACTATAAAATATATTCCACGGAGCAGTGCTGAGGATGAATTTGAGTTAGTTGAAAATTCTCATAGCTTGGGGGTAAAAACTGCTCTGTAGTCTGGTGATGCAACAGTAGAAACTTTTCCAGATGGCAGCAGGGTGAACAGACCGTGGCGGAGGTGGGCACTGTCCTTTAGTATCCTTTGGGCTCTGCAGAGGCACCTCCCCGATATCACTGATGCTCAGAACATGGTCTTCTGGGCAGTTTTAATCACCCGCTGCAGATGTTAGTGCCAGTTAGTGCCATTCTGCCTGTATTTACATCAGCATTACCATGAATTTTACTTATCCAGATACAGATCACAAGTTAATAGTAGATTTCATAGGTTTACAGTGTTTTTTCCATCCTATTAATCAAGTTGCAGCACCGCCCCCAAATTATCCTTTGAACCCAGTTTCAGAACCACTGGTTTAGTCTGAACTGACAACCTTCCCCCACCCCATCAGGGCACACTAACCCTGCTAGTGAGTTTAATCAGTGACTCATGCTTAAATTGTCAGATAGGTTTACAGTGTGTTTACCTGCTCTTTTAAAATACAGACCTTTGCTGTTTTTGCTTGTGCTTCTGTCTGCTCTTCTGACACACAGCCGCCTTGAATGTAGGACTTACACTAATATCTCTTATATCTCTGCTGTCTAGTTAGCTAAAGTTACCGTAAAACACATGTTGAGTTAAACAGAACCAATTAATTTAATGACGGATCTGTGTTAAATTTGATATTGAATAATATTTAAATCCAAGTCCTAAAGGCAATTGAAACTTTTATTTCCTATTTTCCAAATGGTCTGCAAATGGGGAGGGGGAGAATCAGAATCAAGAAGGAGCTTTATTGCCATTAGTGTTTTACACATACAAGTTATATGAAACTGAAATGTGCACAATATGTCTTGTGTTTTAGGGAATGTTTTGTATATTTAGAGTGAAGACACGGAATATTTGTGATGGTGTCATGATCTGTGTGTTCTGCATATCCAGAAAACTTTGTGATACCTTTGCTGTGCTGTGCAAATGTGGCCATTGATCGTGTACACCACAGTGTTCTTATAGTACTGCAGTGGTGACTGAATGATGACCTGAATCATTCGGGTGCTGTAAACCCGCACCATCCGATGCCCTCTTTAGGTTAAAACACTTGTTTACAGAGAAAAGGAGAGACTGTATAAAGCTACAATCTGCAAAGTTTTGTGCAGCACCTGCAGCCCTTTGATCCAATTCCATCTCAGCAAGGCGCAAGTCTCTTTCTGGAAATATTCCATAACAGTGTTTAAAAGAAAGCAAATGTGTGTTTTGTTAGCTTTGGAGGGCAGAGCCTACAATAACAAAGACAGCTCCGTGTGGATAGCAAGGTCTGTAGCCAAGGCATAGATCTGCAGTCTCCTGCTGATATGTTCCATTTTCTTTGTGCTCTTTGTGCCTCTCTTATTTTACGAGTGTGCTGCGCTATCGCCAGGGCAACATGAGTGGATGAGTGATAGTGTCCATTAGTAAACATAGCCCCCTATATGTGCCATCGGCCTGAAGAGCCAATGTCTTAAACCCTCCCTTCTCTCTTTTTTTTTGCCCTCCTACTCTCTCCTCACTTATTGTCCACCTTCTTCTCCACTCTTCCTCTTACCTTTTTACCACATCATACCCCCCCTCCATCTTTTTCTTTCCCTGCCTTCCTCTCCTCCCTTCTCCATCTATCCCCCTTTTAGGGTTGTTTTTCATTGCTACAGTTCTGCAGTAGAAGGAGGGATGAAGCCATTTCTCATGCTCCTCTGTGCAATCATTTTTGCGAGACACTGTGACTAGAGGATGGGTTGAGAATGTCAAGCATTAGGTTGGGAATAGAGCGCTGTTCAAACAAAAGAGTAGGCCGCTAATATGACAGATGCTTTGTGTAATGCAGAGGAATATTAGCAAATCTTGTATTTTCCCCATGGTTGAGTAGAGTCAACAACGGGGGTGAGGAATCTGGCTTCTCCGTAGTTGCTTACAGTCATGTTGTGGGTGACAAAATGTGGCGTACAATCTTGCATCTTTTTTAACTTAAATCCAAAAAAACCCCAGCATGGCTTTATAAATATGGATTTAAGGTTCACATTGTCGAAGCTGCATTTACCAACTGGGGTGTAGTTTTGTGTTTTTTTTTGTTTTTTTTTACACCCCTATAACACTCAACACAAGCACTCTACTGTACACTGGAAAAAAATGGCTAATTTCACAATTAGCTTTTCTGTAATTAGTAGGGAAAGGTAATTGCAGCGGATGTGCAATTAGCATTATGTAAAGTGCTTTTCCCCAGACTTAGGGGCCAATCAGTTTGCCCCTTTACATTCTCCGTTCTGCTGATGATGTGGGAGACGCTTAGTGCCGAACATAAGAGAACTTCCTCTCCCTCCCACTCCAATGAATGCGATTCACAAAATGAATCAGTTTGGGGTCACATGCTCGCTTGAAAGGGGGGTTGAGGAAGTGTTTGCGTCTCCTTTTCATCTGCCTGCGAATATGAATGGAGAAGAGGGGAAATCACTGTCATACCAGCCGTTACAGCACAAAGCCTCCTGATTGCATTCTGGACTCTGACATGCTTTTTTTTCCTACAGGGAAACCAAATGTTCTTGCACAGCGTGACTGACTCATTGCCTGATTG
>JAPMOB010251163.1:0-18485 GCA_029875015.1 Lepomis gibbosus
TTATTTTTAGTCGACTAATCATTGCGCAGGGCAGGACTTTGGTCGACTAAGGATTTCTTTGGTTGACTACAGCCCTACAATACAGTATTTAATAAAATATAATGTAAATAATTCCATATGTCTTTTAGGGAATAATATAGTTTGAATCAAGTAGTGTTTCAAATTCCTTTGCATTCAATGATTCACTGCAAGCAAGTACCTGGATCAGGTCCTGTGACTGGAATGTCTTTTAATATTATTGACATTTGCACAAGCCAATGCAACCAACAAGTAAACTTGTCAAAAATGTCATTAATTCTATTCTTCCTGTCTATGAAGACGTATTTTATAGGTATGCTATCTACTGTACATCACATCAACCACTGTGGATACAGGCTCTATAATCCTTGTGCCAAAGGGTCATTAAACTTGTACACTGATGCCGACCGCTCAATAATGCCACAGCCAAGTGACAGACTCCGTATGATTTAACAGAGCGCTAGCATGATTGCCATCTTGATCAATAGTCAGTCACTTAAAGCAAGGGAGTCTGGGCTTTTATCAAACACCCAACTCCTCCTCCTCTTCTCTTGGTTTATTCACACAGCCCGGCTTGACAGGCAGGTCAGTGGAAGAATAGTAATGCCAAATCGACATGAACGGATGCACACAAACACACACACTACGAGAACTGTGTAGTATACGGAAATCTACTGTGGAACAATAAAGAGGGGCAGTCACTTATTGAGGACCACTGACAGCCTCTTATTAAGCCTGCATTCAAGTGACTATTGTTGGAAATTATATAGTCAACTTGAATTCAAAACAAATCAGCGTAGTCGATTCAACATCAACAAGCCACTTCAAACATAGAGAATCTGCAATTCAAATAAAAACTAATAGTAGAGGTGTAACACAGTACACAGTTCTCTGTAGTCAAGTACGGCTGCATATTTATACATTCCCATGGCGTAGCCTATCCAGTAGATGCTCTACATTCACACACTGACCTTGATCTTCCACTGGATGAGACTTTTTTTTCTAATTTCTAAAAAGGACACAAGGACACTGTTTTTTTTTACAACTTAGCAGACAATTTCTTCAAACAACATTTATCTAAACTCACTCACATAAAAAGACTATAGCAGCTAACAACACAGATGTGTACCACTCAGCAGTTTTAGAGAAATTCAGAAGAGGAGAGTGCTGAAGAAGAGAAGAAGGGGAAGATGAATACCAAATGACTGCGCCACACTAAAGCTATTCAGAGATCTATTTTTAAACTATTCTTAAATGAAACCAACTCCTCCACCAAATTAACTTTGATTTGATGGAATGAAACTGTCGGTTGCTCGTGGCAACCACTGATTCACAAATGACTATACTCTTAATGGGCATCCAATCTGGTAAATTACAGGCAGAGAGAATGAGGAACAAGAAAATGGAAGGACAAGAGGACTGACACATAATACATTTTCAATAAAGAACAATTAAGTGACCGCAGGTTACAAGTAGACAGCTGTGGAGGCAGCCTAATATGACCTTAGTTAAAAATGTGACACTTCCCCTCTTCACTTTCAGGCAGCTGCCTCATTAAAAAGTCATTACATTACATACAACTCTCCATAAACAAAGACAAGGTAAAGTAACATGGCACCCTATATATATATATGAAAATGACAACTGTAATATGATATAACAAACACAAGCAAGTTTCATTCAGAATTTTAGGTCATTTCATTAAACAGGAGTTTGCAGCTTTGTGTAGCTATAGCTTGGCACACTACTCCGCATGGAGGCCACTTAAGTCAGCATACTGAGGTTTATGTTTACCATCTTTACAAACTGATCAAGGTCAAGAGATCAATGTCATTAATTAAATCTGAGAGGACCATGAATGGCTGTACCAAAAAAACAATCCACGCATGGGTGAATGGGTGGTCCAACAGGCCCAAAGTCAGGGGATCACAAAAGTCATAAGGATACATTGTCCGGGAACTATACCACAATCCCATGCCAACCTCATGGTGGCTCTACAGGAAAAGCCAGGGCACCAGAGTCAGTAGGATTCATCCTCTTGGGACAGTGAATGTCTGAGCAAAATCTGATGGCAATCCATCGAAAGATTTTGGAGTTGTGTCAGTCTAGACCAGAATCGTGGACTGACTGACCAACCGGCCAACCAACCAACAGGGCACCATTAGTTCGAGTCCAGCACTGCTGAAAGCAAGGCCCTGAAATCCTAACTGCTCCGGTTGGTTGGGTTAAATGCAGAGAACAAATTCCATATGCATTGCACTGTGTATAAATTGTATGTGGCTAATAAAAAGTTGATTATTAGTATCTTATTATCATTATCATAGCCATGCCGCTAAATGAAAATAAATGGCAGATGGTTTCAATAATATGGCTATGCTGATCCACAGAGGAAGTCTGTAGAGGCAAAATGACATCTTATTTAAAACTGGACCCTTTACTGCTGCCAGCAGACGGAAAAACAATGATTAGTCAATAACAGGTCAATACAACAAGTGGGCCTGTTTAAGAGAGGATCACTCTTAAACTTCACAAAGAGAATATAAAAGGAAAAGGAGGAGGTAAAGAACACTACATCAAAGCATCCTGGTTAAAACAACAATTGAAATAATCACAGCCAGCTCAACAAGGCCACGCTGTCTTCTTAAATCACAGAACCAATCAGCCACATAAGAATAATAACAGAAAAAAAAGAGTCAGAGTGGACATTAACTGAGGACAGTAACATAGAAAAGCTCATTTTAAGCACATGCATGGGAGTTTTCATTTGCCTTTATATGAATTCATCACTGAATGCAAGAACTAACTAAATACTGAAAAATAAGGAGAACTGATATAACACTTATTTAGAGACAGTGAAGAAGGATCTGAAGCTACAAAAAAAAAAGAGTCATGTGATTTTTGCCTTCTGACATAGCATTGGTTTTTACTGTAATGTTGAGCTGAAGGAGTGAAAGAGGTAAAGAGAGAAAGAGTGAGAAAGAGCCAGCTCTCTGAGGAAATTGCCCTCCGCTCTCCTTCATCACTGCAGGTCTGCTTCCCCCTCCTCCTCTCCTGGATGTCCGCCATTAGACACGCTCAATTGGATTCCTGTCAGATGTGCGGCCTCGCCCTGGGTCTCCTTCCTACGGGTGACTGAGCATGCTGTATGCGTGTGTGTGTGCGCTTTTGTGTGTCAAAAAGCCAAGCAGCTTTCCCTATAAAAAATTGCCAGCACAAAATGACATACACACACAAACATGCGCGCACAAACACACATTTTGCGAGCAACATACACACAGTTCAAGGCTCGCTTCACTCCAGGCAGTGGTCATCACGCACCTATTAGCATGGGCCTTGGCACAGCAGGGTAAATGCTGACACAGATTTGACCGGGAGGTTACGGTGCTGAGATTTACTGTATGCCTACGTTCATTGACCTAGCCTTGGCTTCTCGCAAGATATGTCTGTGTGATGTGACCATCTGAACGAATTGCTGAGGGTGTGAGCTGCTCACACCTTGACCTATCACAGGGGAATAAATAGCTACCTTGGGAGTTTTGACCATTTAATGCTAGTCTTTATAACACTTGGCTTGTTCACCTTTCACTGGCAGAGTCATTAACTGTTATGTTTGGTCAGAACATAAACGCTACCGCTAAACTCAAGCCTGATCCACGGAGCTAAAATGAAAGGTATTATAACTGCAATATGAAACTCTATCACGCTAGTAGCACATGTTAAATATTCTTCTCAATTATTATTGATTGGCATTAAATTATGCATGGAACATATTGAGGTTTGTCTTATTCGCTCTGGGTCTGATTCATATCTGAACACAGCCGGTGGTGAACTGGGTTGTTGATATTAAAGTGAGGCAAAGAATCACAGCACAAAGAAGTCCTGAGATCAATAGCATAGGTTAAAAAACAAAACAAAACAAAGGAACAGCTAGGCAAAAACCAAAGCATCTGGAAAGCTTTTTTGTTTGTTGTTGTTGCTGTTTGTTTTGTTTTTTACTGAATGCGTGTTTGAGGCTATAAAGAGTGTTTAGTTACTGAATTTACTTCAGTCTCAGGTTGGACGCCACATACAGCAGCCAGCATATCGGGGTATGTGGCAACTAAGTGCTAGGATGGGAATTTGACAGAAGACGGGGAAGAGAGCAGGACTAAAACAAGACAGCAACACACTCTATATACTGTACTTTTATAGGATTATCGGATTGCTACCAGTAACATGTCTGGATAGCTTGTAAAATATAGATCCTCCAAGGAGGGCAAATAGTTAGGTTAGTGTTTGAGCATCTATAAGGTTTATAAAAACATTGCTACAGTGTGTTTGCATAATGTTAACCATCATGCACAACAGTCAAAATACTCAATTGTAGAACCATTAAAAACTGTTCAAAAGTCTCTTGTCAAACTTTGTGTAGAGGGCACATTATTTGTATACAATACAGTCTCTCATTACATGATTTCTGACCAGGAAGAAATCACCTAAAATATTACTCTTCTAATAATGTCGTTTGATTGGGAAAAAACTTTGCATTTTGAGAGGTCTTGTCAAAAAAACAAACCAAAAAAAAAAACTTCTACTTCATTGCTTTTTCATCTCTTCTCCTATCACAATCCTAAGTAATATACATTTTAAAAAAGGGAACCAAAACAACACCACTGCCACTTCCCCTCTCCCTGAAAAACACACAGATGCACAGACAAAGCTTTAGAGTATAAGAAAATCTAAAGCTAATGACTATGCAGAGAAAAAGGCAAAGAAGCATGAAATCCATTTGTGTGCGTGTGAGGTAGATGTTAAGTTGGGGGCAGGGCAGGAACTTTAGTAGGCTAATTAGCTACTATTATCTATCGCGCCCAGTGGACTGTGCCACTAATCCTGCTGATTAAACACAGTGGGGTCTCCACAGCTCACAGTAGCGCCAGATAAGGCCACGGAGCTCAGCGATGACATAAATGGCTTGGTCGGACAGGACTACATCGAACTGGCACTGTTTTGCTTTGCATTGTACCACAGGACACCGATGTGATAGCCACAAAAAATATGTTGTTCTATCTTGACACAGCCAATGAATACAAACAAGTCAAAGTTTAATACTGTTTCCAAGCATCCGCTTAAGATATCCTGAAGCTCTTCTCAAAATACCTTGTTGGTATTCAGGGGTGTTTACAACCAAATGAAACCTTACCCACCAAATTTCAAAACACCTGACGAGAACCAGTTATCACTCCAAAGTGAGGTCTGATAATGCCAGAAAACTAAATTCAACTTATGAATGGTTCTTGATGCTGTTAAAGGATTTCTTCCATGACTAATGTTTATAAATGCAGAAGGAGTAAAGCAGGCCTATATTGCCAACTATTAGTTTATAAAAGACGTAACATGTAAATCCACCCATAACTCAAACAATTTATAATTAGGCACTTCAAGATCTCTTCATTTAACAGGCGTAGTTGTTTAACACATTTCTACATTAACTGTAACATGTGATTAAAGCTACATTAATTATCATTCTTTTAATTTTAAAATGTAATCAAATGACTTCATGTAATGTCAAACATCCCACCGAGAATCAGCTCATCAACGTTCCACCACGCCATTTCAATCAAATGTGAACATCCACAGCAACATGTTCATTTTTTACACAAAAAAAGTTTTCATGATTCCCCCGTGATAATCTACAGTACAGAATACTCACAGTGAACATAGAACGGAAGTTGCTGAGATCGGTGAACAGCTCCTCCACAGAGGTCTTCTTGGGATCGACGGCAAAGTATTCCAGCACGTTCTGATACAGGGTCTCCATATTGCTGTGCATTGTCACCAGCTTGTCATACTGTTCCCGTGCAACCTTACTGAAGCTGTGAACGTTGTGGTCAAGGTCAACAATTCAACCATAACAAAGTAAGTGTTAATTTAATATTGCTGCAAGTTTTCTACTACCCCTTTTCTGACAGCAGTACAGGAATTGAAAAAGAAAACAGAATAATTCATGCTTGTTGCCATAAGGGTCTGAAGCTGGAAAACAGACTCAGTGGTAAGCTGTGATGTTGGCATTAGGAGCTCTGTTACTGTCAGTCGGTTACTGCTACAGTGTTTTCGCTGTTATGGCCCCCTGCAGCCTACAGCATCTGTGACTCATGTCTGGCTGCTGGCAAAGAGTGTTGGTTTATTTGACATGCACAATATTAACTGCAAATTTAAACATAAATAAAGAAAAATATAAATAAAAAATCTTCTACTTTGAAAAGGGTGAGCCTAAAATCCACAGCACTGCTACCTTGGGCGTTGCCGCTGTAATTTTAATGCATCCAATCGGGTTATAATTTACTGAAAAGCTTACAAATTTTGGCACACATTTCACAGACAATGTAAACACAGCAGATGATGGCTTATTTGTGTTTAACTGTGCCAACTGTGTTTAACTAAATTAGTCTGCTTATCATTTTTAGGCAACCTACCTAAAATATTGCCCCCCCCCCCAACCCTCACACACCCCCACTGTGTGGAACAACAAAATCTCCATCCACCTCAAAATGTACCAAGAATAATGTCAACAGCTGTTTAGACATGAATATATCCTACATCCCACAGGGATTTAGAAAATATTACTAAATTTACGACTTCCTATACAGCAGTCTGTGCCAAAACAGACTAGCATGGAAGATAGAAGAGCATTCAAAGTTTCTCTTGGTTAAACCAAACAAAGTAAAGGATAGGTCTGACCTGTTGGTACATTTATGTGCATGGATGAGGTCAAACAGTTAATGGTTGTGTCAACATAAGTTACAGAGGTCTCAGTGTCAGAGCTAAGTGAGAAGGAAAGCAAGAGCTGTAACACATATCCTGCCTGCTACCAAGGCAAGTCATGATGCTCACAATACTCACTCAGTGTAGAAATCTAGCAAGCAAGAATTTGTTTGTTTCATAAATCAATTCATATAGTAGGATGCACAAGAAAATAAAATATGGGTTAGAATGAGTTTGAACCAATCTGCTTCTTTGACTCATTTTCTGTGCAAATGAATGAGAAAAAAGTAAATGATGGGTCCATAAACAGCAGTCCTGTGAATGACTCCGACATCCTTATATCATAGCAGATAAGAAGCAACTCTGTGTGTGTGTGTGTGTGTGTCGTATCATGATTATGTGGGCAGCCTCTCTGGCACCTATTGTGTCCCTTCGTTATAGCTCAATTGACGGACCTATTTGACGTCTGGCCCCAGTTGAATCTGGGTGGGGACGGTGCTACCTATTCACAGCTGGGTAAATGCTATTCAATAGGCACTGCTCCCAGATTGACTTGCCAGTAATATCTTTCCAAGCCAGGAGCTGGGGGGAAAGAGGCACGAGGAAAGCATGAGCAGGTGATAGAAAGCAAGAGAGAAAGAGAAAAGAAGAAATAGCTGAGAGCCATGGTTGATAAGTATCATGGGGTGAAAATATCTCTCCTGCCCTGACTTCTTCCCAATTTTCAGAGAAAGCAGTGTGGCTCACTGCAGCTCATTCTCAAGAATTCATGTTCACTCTTGCTTTCTTACGGTCCTTTACCCCCCCACCCCATTCCATCATATTTCCTTCTCACATTCCTCATTTGCCCATTCTCCTTCTGTTTCTCTCCTTTTCTAATCTGCCACCTTGTCTGGTGCAACGCTAGACCAATAACATAGTAAACTGCATACTCAAGCATGAAGTGATAATGGAATTTTGAATGTCACCAACGTGACACTGCAGGTTTCTAATGTTTAGGAGGAACTGGGTTCAGAATGAGAGTAGAAACAATGAAACCTTTCATTATGTTTCTGTTTCTTGTAATTTAGGTTTTTTTTGTGCAACAGAATTAAAATGAAACTGTAATATTAATGTAGCTTGTAACTTTTACCCTGTTTTTTATCCCATTTTTATTTTCTATTTCACCAAAATTATATTTTAATGTGTATTTTTTTATTTCCCTATGTTGCTTTTATGTTTAAACTAAATCATTTTGAATTGCCTTGTTGTTGAAATGTGCCATACAAATAAACTTACCTTGCCTAATGTATGATACTGAAAAAAAATCAATGATATTTAATACTTAAGTTCTACATCATGATGCTTAAAACTTGCGTTGCTTACATTGACCTTACATGACCATTACTTAGGTTACCAATCAAAGCTGTAGTGGTTCTGCTATCTTAGCAAACAAAAGCTGATTATAGAGTTCAAGTCCCAAAAAATTGAGCACATGTGGATGGCCTTGGGGTGAATGTGACATGTGAGCAGCCTAAGATACAACATTTTAATTAAATATTTGTTGGTGACACAGTATGTGTGTCAAGGTAACTTTTGGTTTCTACGAGGGAAAAATAACAGCCTCGATACTTAGTGATTAACTTGTCTAACTTTACCTACATTACATTTTAATAGAGGCCTACAGTGAGCTCAGTTTCATGTTCAAATCTGATGGCGTTTTTTAACAGTGTTGCAAAGATAAGACATTTTGTGCAAGGTACCTGGAATTGGAAAGCAAAGCAAGGAAAGACAGAGCTGTCAAATCCATCCTCAGCAAACCTTTCTGTGTTGTACTCAAGTTCTTCGTGAACTACTACAGCACAAGCCATCAGTGCCCCAGCCCCAAGGCTACTGATCAAAACTACATGAAGAGGGCTAGGTCCAGGGTGTATTATTGAGCACACACTTACACACCTGTTCTGAGACATGCCTGTCAACCTGAACCACTAGAACTACCTCAGAGGACAGTGAATAATTAACACTGCTGCCAAGCAGATACGGACAGCTGTCAGCAGTGGACCTGGATATCCAAAAAGGGGCAGTGAAAAAGTAAAGAGAATTTGTGTATTTATGTGTGTGTGAATTAGTGGTTTTGTTAAATTATCGTGAACTGAGCATTTGAATACGTTTAATTCAATTGCTTGTCTTCTGTTTCCAGGAAACACAACAATGACTGGATGCTGTGAGAGGGAAAGAGGGTGACAGAAAGATGAAGAAGGCTTTGTCCCAATCCTCCCTCCCTAGCCCACGGTGTGAAGAACCCTTCAAAAGCAGAGCTGACAGGGTTACTTGTACAAAACGTGACTATGGAATGGGATGCCAATCACGACTTGTACACAGTAGAAAAAAATAGCATGTGTATATAAAGGATCAGGCTTTAATATATGCTTTAACAAAATATTAAGTAATGACACATTTCCATTAGGAGGCACACTATAGTCACTTTTACAAAGCAAATACAGCATTTCTTATGGAAATCAGAGAGGGGCGGGAGTCCAGGCTGAAAGTGATGGTAACTAATGGAACACAGCATTAGTATTTACTTATGTAAAATGTAAAGCAAATGTATTTAATTGCGTGTTCAATAATCCAGTGACTTGAGAGTTTCCCTTTCCCACAACTTCAGTTACATATGTTGCGCTATTCCAGTTCCAGTAATATTCTTTTTAACTTTTGTTCTTTTTAATTAATTACAGGAAACTCACTGAACAATACCCCGGACTGGTGAGTGAATGCATGCGTGTGTAAAGGATATAGCCATTTTAGTGAAGAACATGTCGTTGGGGTCATCGGGGGAGGAGAACGTCTCCAGGTCTCTCTCCAGCTGCAGCAGCTGCCTCTCCATCTGCCTGAGGCTCTTTTCCAGATTCTCTGCTGACACTGACACACACCCACATATATCAAGACACAAACACACACACACATTTGCAAAAGCACACGCAAACACACCCACGTGCCAAGCAAATGTGAACAAAGAAGCAGAGAAGACAACTCAATTACAGGTACAATCAGATGCATTATTATTTTGAGACTGAAGGAATCTGAGAAAAACAACACAAAACAGATAATAACAGGAAATTAGAGAGGCCTGCTCAGTTGCAAAGCATGCTCATTATGGGTTCACACTGCGGCAGAAACAGCATAGAAATAAACAATGAATGAGGAAAATAAACATCACGTGAAGGTTCATTGAATACATAGTTTTTTATTGTTTGCCTCGTATACGCTCGTGTGCCGTAAACCATTAAATAAATATAAGAATACAATGCCCTTATTGACTACACACAATGTAGTGAAAGCAAATGTCTGCTGTGTTTGCTCAGATATTTAAACTGTATGCATGCCTTTTCTGCGACACAAACAGAGCAACAGATTCAAAACTGCAGTTTTAAAGTAAGAATGATGGCATCTGAAGTAGGAATCTTTCCACGACCCTTTATACTTCGTCTTTAGACTCATCAACAGGTGCGTGGATCGTGCAGGTGCAGGTGCAGGGGAACACTGAGACTAACTTTCTGTTAAGTTGGTCACGGCTGACACTTTAAGCTAGACACTGAATATAGCATATGGCTTAAATTACCCTGATTAGACCCTGCTTGACAAAAAGGCATAAGCTGCTTATTTTTAAGTAGTTTCAGATGTCCCTTGATCCTAATACAAGCTTTACGGGAAGGGAAAAATGAGAGGGAGAACTTCAATGTGGCTAAGCTTCTCACTGAATTTATAGCATAAACCCCATTTACTGATGGGAACATACTGTCTTGGACATACCGTCATGGACGCACACACTTGTTTAGTCAGACATCTTAACTACAAAAAAAGTCTGCAGTAGCTGAATTTTTCTTTACACTTTAAGTTTAATGGAGTGTAGTATTTTCACTGGAAGGTAAATGTGAGCATGTGAAGGTTCGTACACATTCATGCATTCAGCTAGTTGAGAGGGAAAGTCAGGTGGCACTTCTCATTCTGCTGTCACTCAGGCCAAACGCTCTGCTGTAAAAAAGTGACGTCTTGTGAAAAAATTAAATTATATATCATACACTACAGTCCATCTACTGCATCTGTGCTAGAGATGATCTGATATAATAATGTCCTTGGCCGATCCAGATTTTAAAAGCCTGGCGTGTCTATTTTCTTTTTTTCTAAGAACTATAACTTACACGGACATATCTGTAGCTTTTATTTAATAGAAAAGACTTTATATCATGATGTCTTGATGCTTTCCTATCAGACACACACGCACACACACATACAACTACTCCTACACCTGCCTCTCTCCCTGTATCTGTCTGCTCTGTTGACTTTCTTCATCAGCAGTATGCCTTATCATCCAAAAAACACAACACCCATTGTGGAGTTTTTTTACCCGCAATTCTGTTTTCACAGCACCTGTTAATGACGTAGCCTACCAAAACATTTGAAACCAACGTGTTACTGAATTACGTCAGCACTAACATGTGTGTTCACTGTTGCTTTACCTGGTCTGTGCTTGTAAAATATCTACTGTGCCATCATCTTCTAAAATAAGGCTGCATGTGCGCATGACATAAACCATCGTGCAGCACAGCATGCGTGTAAATTTGACTGCAACAGAATCGGATATGGGACACTGATCGGACCTGGTATCCGATAATGGCCGATCAAGCTTAAAATGGGCCAATTCCGGTCACCAACCGATTTACTGGTGCATCTCCAATCTCTACCTGACAAATGATTATCACATCAGTTCCTTTTACTCACTGAATCTCTTACTTTGGTCCCCAAATCCTGTCTTTACCCTGTTGGCCATTTCGCCGTTTCCCCTTCTTTTTTGAGTTCCCTTCACTGTCTCTCATGGTAAGCACTAACACTAATAGTTAACAGCCAGGCGAAGGCACTGAAACTGCCACAGCACACCATTCCTTTGAAAATCTTGTCACAGAGTACATTGTACCCAATGATGTCTCAATCAGAGCAGTATTCACAGAGCAACTGCCCTGCACTGACTGCCATTGATTTTTTTGGGGAAATCACCACGCCAATCTGGACAGTAAAAAAAAAAAAGAAGAAGAAAGAAAGAATAAAGAAAAAGAAAGCAGAGTTAACATTTCCATGCAGAACAACTGTGGAAAAGCACACAACTATTTTTTAACACATCGTGACAGAATCGTATCAAATGTGTGGGAAATTAAAGGCTTATGGTGAAGTCATTATAGACGTAGAATCACATAACATCTTATACAATCTTATAACACCTGTGTCAAACACTGTGCTTTACTAACTTACTTGGAAATGAGTATTTCCACTGTATTTTCACCCTTTAAAGTCTCATATCTTTTACCTGTGAAAATGAGTGTATTAATTGGCATGAAAGATTATTCTTAAAGATTGCTACAATTGTGCTAACCAGTTCATCCGTAAGTGGGAAAATGGACAATTTAGCGTCTTAAATTGATTTAACCAAAAAATACTAAAGTATGAGTTGCTGACTCAAATCCAAAAAAGAAAAATCAAGAAATTGCTTAGTTTTCACATAAGTTAACAAAGTTAATCTACGGAGATATTAGAATGAATGATGCCTCGAATTAGATTTAGATTTGCAAATTGACTGTGTTCACGACAAGGGAGCAGAGGGACTGTAATCTTTTTAAAGAGTCAAGCCTCTCTCTTTCTTGCCTCTCAGGTGCTTTTATTGTGCTATAGGTAAATGTTATAAATTAATTAAGTGTGTTCTCGTGTGACTATGTGTTAACTACTCTATGCTGTCATTATGCTCAGGTCTTCTTGTAAAACAAATAATGTATCTTAAAAGATTTCCTAGTTAAAATAAGGTTAGAAATGAAAAGTCTTGAGTGTGGCCAATAATAATAATAATAATACACTGCAGCCATGCATTGGGGTGACATGTGGACTTTGAGATGGCAAAAACTGAATAATTCTTTTTTTTCTGTGACATAATATACAATATTTAAGGATAAGGAGGGTGAAACTAGAAGACTGGTGGGTGCTGTGCTAAAGTCACAGTCACACATCAGCAGCACTCCAAACACATTAAAATACTGTGGCCTCAGTTAACCATTGTTACTAGTAACATAATGATAACATGTTGGCTGGAGTATTGAGAAACATTTTTGTGTTTCATTCATATCCTTACTCATCAACTAGCAAAAATGACGGACAAGCATCAGGACTCTCTATAGAATTTCTACTTGGTTAGTTCAGTGGCAGAATGCAAAACGGAAAATGTAACGGAAATATACCGTCGCTATGCTCTCTCCCATTTCTATACAGAAATGCTTTGGATTCTATCAACATTTATAAGAGTACAAATCTTTAAAATACTAAATAATCAATGATATCTATAGATTTGATTAATGCCAAATATGATTAGAATGATAGATGACAGAAAAACAATTTAGTAAATAATCACACAACAGAAAAGGGCAAGACAGAGCACAAAACAAGACAGGCATCTTCTGTTTTTCCACAGTCCAAGCTCCAAGCTTTTGGCGAGAAGGCATATGCCCAAGAGGAGACAAGCACGTGAGAACATTTTTGAAAATCTGCCTGGAAATGATCAGGAGTGTGTGTATAGCAGCTGATTTGTTTTACAAAATACACAGAAGTGTGTTTCAAAACTGATGATACTGATATAAACACACATCTGTCTTATAAAACTTAAGAATTGTGAAATAATTGCTTTTTAGTATGACGACAAGCAGATTGGGAGATAAAACATAAAAGGGTGTTTCCATATCCTCTTTGTTCTCTCTGGCCACCCTGTTCTTGCATTCTCCTTCTCTGTGTTAAAGCATGAGTGATTTTTATGAGCAGTGGGGCTCGAATGCCTCTGTGGTCCAGAGGGGTTGCAGACAGATATAGGATGTTTTAGAAGAATAATAATTGGAATATTTGTAGAGGTCAAATCCCCCATTGACATCCTTTTATTATTCTGCCAACCTGCTGTGAATGAGACTAAGTGGAGAATACCATGCATACTCACTCACAAACAGCCCCCGCTACATACAGAGCTCCACTATAGATCATCCTTTGATGTATGGAAATTAAGAGACACAGAGCAGCCCTCTGAGGTCAAATCCTCACAGACGAGTGTAACTCGACTGGTGGTGCAAGAAGCTGGGAACCCAAGACTTGTAATGCAAGAAATCCTGTTGCGCACACTCAACATGCTGAGCACCTACTACATAAAAAAAGAGCATGAAGGTCACCGAATTGCTCTAGTTATTCTATCTACTTTCAACCTGAGGCTAATCACTCACACTAACAAAACTACAAAAGAAAGCTTGATCCGCATATTAGAGAACCATCTCAATAGAGTAGAATCTTCACATTACTCCTTAATGACTCCTCAGGGCCGCGAGCCTTGAATAGAAACTCAACCAAAACAGCTTTTGCTTCTTTGCTGTAATAATAATAAATTGTATGCAGACATGTCTATTTAATATCACGCGTAGCGTAAGCAGTGTTTCTGCTGATTACAGGCGATTACGAGAGTTACAAGCTGAAGTAAGAGTACAAGCTGAGTTCAACATGAAACTCAGCACGAACTAAGACGCACCAAACTATCCTAATTGCCCAAACGTGACTGCTGTGATTGTGTGTGTTTGTGTGATGAGGGACAAAAGAAATAGGACAAACAGAGACAGACAGAAAGGTATAGACAGATAAATAGATACATAGGTAGATACTTAGAAAATAACAGAACTAGCACACAAGGACAGCTTCTCCATATCAGGAGAAATAATGATTGTAGTGCTGAAAAGAAGAGAGGGGCAGAAATAAGACGACAGACACAAAGGAACCCTGAACTAAGCTGCAGTTTTGCTTCCATGAGAGACGGCATTGGCAATGGAGGAAACGAAGACTGTGTAACACAGTCAAAAGACAGCTGCTTTTGCAACAGAGGCACAAATCATTACTGTTCCCTCTATCCAACCTTGTTTTCATGCTCTTTGGTTAGCGTCTATGAATGCAGTGCAGCCTTTTAGTGTCTTCAGGCCTCCCGAATGGCTGTCAGAGTTGATGAAAAGGAAACCACTCAAGAGCATGGTTTACAAAGATGAAATGGGATTTGTGTGTCTAAATACTAGATATGGAGAGAGGAGATACTTAGTGTATGCATCTTATAATGGTGTGAGAAGACAGGGGAAGGCAGTAAAATAGACGCTAGATCTATATATGCAAAGATGCACTCCGCTTGAGGTCCATGAAGTAAGGATGTGGACAAATTGTGAAGAGAGATCTGAGGATTGCGCTTTCTATTGATCTCACCCTTGTACTTGAGAGTTGGCCAAGGGCTTATAGACACGCAGCACAGTTGGGAGAAATGAAAAACTCAACAGGAGCATCGTTATCCTCCGATTATTAAAGCACCAACAAAACATGGAGGGGTCCTTTTCAAAAAAGAGTCCAAACAATGAAGTCACACATTTCATCCTCACTCTGTTTTCTCCGCCTCACCCTTCATCCTTCACTCCCTCCTGCTGGGAACAGAGCAGTGGCAAAAATCTTCTTTGGAGCGGCAAGAAACATGCTGTGACAGTATAACTGCACACGCATACAGTTGCAAATATACACATACACACACACACACATATATACTGGACACAGACTGCCTCTCATTACGTCCTCCTGAGAGTTGCCTTTGGCAATATGAACAAAGAACATGTCTCCTCTGAACCACCCAGTCTGTCCCTGCTTGCATGTGACCTTTACCACAGCTTAGATACACAGGCCAAGCTCAGAGCAGTGTATGGGTACTTGTGTGTATGCGTGTTTGTGTGCATGAAATTATAAAAGGAAACAGTCAATTTGTGTTAAACCAACAAAGGGGGTTAAACTTCAGTCTACTGTTCTTCATCTGAGCAACAGACAAGACCTGCATTCTCTTGAAAAATCTTTAAAAACTCTTGTCTTGTTCTTCTAGTAAAATATAATATTGTCTTGTGCGATTATGTTAGTATGAAACAGCAATGCAGATGAGCAGAGTGTAACATAGATCAAACGCTAAACTGGTAAAATACAATGCATGTTTGCAGATCAACAAGCATCTAATCCCAGAGTAATCCCTAGAGAGTTACAAAAGCAGAAAGGTAAGAGTAAAGCTCAAAGTTAAACAGAGGAATACAGATGAAGAATGCTTCAATTCTGTCTAGGTAAGAACATTGTGGAGGAAGGCCATTTTGTTTATGCATTAAGCGCTGCAAACCACGTGCTTTAATGCCTGGACCTCTCACTACTGCCCAAATAAACCCGAACAAGCAGTATGACAAAAATAATATAATAAATATTCTTTCTCATACTTGTTATTGGAATATAATTCAATATAATATAATGTTGTCAATTGTGTTTACTGAATGGTCTTTTCATTTCATCACCACTGTGTTCGGGTGCACGGATCTTAAACCCAGTCTCTCTCCAAAGATTACTTTACAGGAGCACAGGTAAATGTCCTATGTTTTCTCTGTATTTGAAAAGCTACAAAGTAAAAATGTGATAAGGTTCATGATAAAAGTAGTCTGTATGGCTCACCTTTCCAATATTTTAGCACTGCCATTGTCCACCATATCACTATTGTTTATGTCCAGCGATAATGTGTAATTCCACATGCCAACAAGAGGCCAAAGCATTAAAATTTATAAAATATTTTTCAGATTTCAGTTCAGTTAATAGCATGCCCTCAGTTGCCTAAATGACACGTTGTACAGAACAGAACATAAAAAGCTTTTCTCATTTAACTCTGGCCGTTTTGAGTCCCAGACAGTTAAAAAAATACAGTGTCTCTTATTTGAATGCATTTTGTTTGCTCAAAGAATAATTTAGGATTTGTTAGAACAGTTTGCAAAGCCTTGTTGCCAGGGATGTTGATTTGACGGAGAGTATATGAAACTCCCTGTGCATGAGGAGAGCTAATAAAGTTAAGTTGACAGTAACACCAGAAGGAAACAGAAATAACAGCAATGATCACACTATAATATCACTATAAAGTGGGAGGTAGACGCAGTGTTAAAATCAATTAGCAACGACGAAAATTTAAATGAGTGACCATGACATCGACAACAAAACGCTGTCAGTGTGGAGGCAAGAGGATACTTTTTCAAAGTATATAGAAGAACTTTTACAGAAGGACACTGTAAATTGTGTTGTAAGTTGTTAGCAGTAACACAATATTCTGACCCATACAGCTGATCTTTGGCTGCGTTATACAGTGCGCGTAAGTTGCGCTTTTGTGTAGGAATACGGAAGTTCCACAATTGAGGAAATGGCTATCTGAGGGCAAGGTAAAGGCTGAAAATATTCTAAATATTGTGTATACTTGAACGGATATTGATTTTGTCAGGGGGCCTTCTTTCAAGTGGCTAAAATACATTTTGCTCCTGATCCTGTCCACAGCAATGTGGCTTAGTTTCTGGGCCGGTACAACTCTGTCTTTCCAAACTTTGGGACATCCTGACCGCTATCTACTGCTGGTAATACACTGACTATGGATAAGTAACTCATACAGCCCCACTTGAAAAAACCCTAACTATCCATTTAAGAGTCACTATAAATGACATGCAGTACTTTGGTGCAGTTAACATGTTATTTGTGTCCTTTTAGATTTAATCTGTTTTTATAAAACCTAGGAAATATACCAAAACTGTCGGAATACCCTTACAGTGTTTTTATGTGAGTGGAGGCATATGGGTAATACTCTATATTACCTCTGCTAGCTCGGTCCACATGCTCCAGGTCTTCAACAAACTTGATCACATCTGGGAATTCCTCCTCACACACTTGTGCCAGGAAGTGTAGTAATGTGGTCTGTTGGTCCGCTGACTTAGTGTCTTTTAGCTGTAGTAAAAGACATATTCACAAACACACAAAGTTAAACACAAAGACCTATGACAGTAAAAGCATATTAGTCTAACCACAATATGAACAAATATAGATTCTATAGACAATAAAGCAGCAATAGCAATAACACTCTTCTGACTGGGCCCAGGGTGATGGAACACAAGTGGCTACAGAAAATGTCACAAGCTCACCCCTTAAGTATAGTTTTGTTGTATAGGAAATAATTTTAGTAAATAATTCTTGTGCATTTGTAGAATCAATCTTACTTCAAAGTCCACCTAAAATCACACTTAGTCATGTTTTTTAAATTTATTTTTAATTATTTTTCTTGTTAAAATTAAGATAAAAGTTATTTGGGGAAATATCAAAAAAGCTGCCAGCAGCTGGCGGGCTACCAGGGTGCTGGGATAACACCGTAGGGAGTGAGAAACAAAGTAAACAAACTTGTAGCTCATGAACAGACAGTGGGCTCTCAGTGGTATTGAAGAGTAAGAATCACACCAGCGTCTAACCTGACAAAGGGACTTTTGCAGGTATGCTTAAGGCTTGTGCAGACTACACGACTTTCAGCGTCAGCTGATTACATGTCATGTAATATGCTGCAGCTGAGCAGCTAATTAGCTAGCTAGCCTGCAAACTACCATTAGCCTTGCCCTATTGCCTGGTGAATGTTCATTTGGTCACTCGCTCAACAAGCTCAGGTGCAGGACATGACATGTGTTGATGTTGGTAAGTAAGCTGCAAAATTAATGTAGAACATGCGTCATTGTCCTTCATTCAGCTGCCGTAAGCCCTTTACAGCAGCTTTATAAATATTGAGTGTTGACAGTGCTACAGATTTCATGTCTCATACTCATGCAGCAGAG
>JAPMOB010251163.1:18501-32760 GCA_029875015.1 Lepomis gibbosus
CCCCCCATGCAACAATTTTTCAATTTCTCTGATAAATTTCCATCATCGCTCTTTTGCAGTCTAATTCCAAGATGTCTCTCAGTATCCCCGCCAAACATCCCTCCTGTGGAGTGCGTTGCTGTGTATCTCTCTAGGTGATCTATTGGTAGACAGCAGTGTACTCAGCCCTGCTGGGTTTAATCATGTTTGTATTATCTCCTCTAATCAAACATTCTCATCTCTCTTTTCATTTCTGTTTTCTCATTTTTTCAAAGGCTTCAAGTGCTCACTCACAAAAGGTCCCTGTCTGAATTTAGATGGATGATAATCATAGTTGACAATGTAAACATTTTGCTTTTTCCAGTTGGGCTGGGCGCAATTTTCCTGTGCTGTGGAGTGTGCCATGGAATTAAGTTGTCAAACTCGGGGGCAGGCACGAAGGTGATGACTTCCTCTTTGTATCCTGCCTCTGACGTCGACTTGCACCTCAGTGTCACAACATGCAAGCCCGAAGACAAGGAAACAGACGCGCTGGAAGACTAGTATTCCAAATGCGCTAAACACAAAACATATTCCTTTATGGATGTTCACTAATTGATATTATATTATTGTTAAGTTAATGAAACTAGTACATCATGTATTTATGTATGACTCCATGTTTGTGTGCACACATGCACTGGTGTTTATATGAACATTAAGCAACAAAGTCTAACGGGGCAGAGAGGTGGCAGTGATGAATGGCTGCAGTGGTTGGTACTGTGGAAACTGTAGTGAGTGTGCCAACAGCTGTAATGTAACCACTGGAGGAGTCTCCTGCTCCAGGATTATACTCTGTTTTCACCGTCACTATCATAGAGGGAAACGTACTGTTCTGTTTTCATGCCATATAAAATCCAAAGGTATAGGCCTTTGCCATGTCTTTGCCCCATGAAGTGTGGGAAGTCCTGCAGGGTGAGTGAACTTTCAAAGGGATACTAGCCGTAGCCTCAGTTATCTATTCTGAGCAGGAGAATAACAATAAAGTGCTCCCTGGGTTTGGCTGCTTTGAAAGATGCCAGCAGATAAGAGAAAGAACTGTCTTGTGGGCTGATAGTGTTCAATCAAATGAAATAGTTTCAAACAAAATGTCTAATCACAGCAGCCACTTTAGATCTCTTCACTGATAAGAGCTCTCAGCCAAGGTGACAAAATAAAAACAGACGTGTATATGCACAGCGGCTAATGCTCTAAAAGACAGGCAGCCACACAAGTAGACATGCACAGGTATGTAAACCTAAACAAACACACACTCACAATTTAACATTTGACATGTTTAGGCACACAAAATGAAGAAGGTCGAATCTGTCTTCAGGATATCAAATGTGTTTGTGATGACTAACTGTGATACATAAAGTGTGTTTTGTCTCCAAAATCAAAGTCTAAACATTATTGATTGTTTTGGACTAGGGCTTTTGTACTTATGATACAAAATTGCAAAAAAATGTTGATACTGCAAATTAGCATTTTAACACATGAGGTCTTTGATTACACGTAGACTGCATCAATGAGAAAATAATCTGGCAGGCCTCTTTCAAGCTAAAATCTAAAAAAAAAGTTCAGTTTGTATAGTCTTTATATCAAACGTATATTCACTGTGGTCCTTTTAGTGTTATAGATATTACGTTATTGCTGCTTCTATTGTCTGCTTGCTCTACTATACTGCAAACAGCTGTGTAAAATCTATAGAAAGAGTATATGCTACAAGCTTTTTCCTTTGAACTCATATCAGGGTTCCTACACATTTTCCATTTCAAAATTCCATACTTTTCCAGACTCAAATTTCCAGACTGATCTGTAGATTTTTCAGACCGCATTTGACATTGGAGTACTGACAGCTGGATGCTGATATGTAAATAAATTATTTTAAAATTAAATTGTTAACGTATATGTTACGTTCTGACTATGTATCCTATTACGTTGCCAAATATTTGTCAGAAGATTGTAGCTAGGTAATAACACTAAACCACTGTGGCTGTTCCGTCCACTCTCGTATGCAGAAAGTTGGACAACGTTCCACTGTTAAACATCTCTGCCCAAAAAGGAAGCAAATTAACTTGTTCTACCTATACTCATATTATTTGCCCTTAATATATTGGATAAATATTACATTATTGTACCCCTCATTTTTTTAGTTTCTTTTATAAATAAGAACCAGAAATTTGACAAAAGTTAAATAATAACATTTTCATGCTGTCTATGCAGCCTTGTTTACTCACTGCGTTCATGTCACTGATGATAAACACAGCCATAAAGGTATGGTTTTCTTATGCTTGTACTTTTCTGATGACTACATCCCTGCATAACTCATAAATGTACAGACAAGCTTAAGATTTGGTTATTTGTGATGCAAAGTATATATGAAATTCAAAGATTTTGGTGCATTTTCTTTCAAACTAATTTGGTTGTGGATGTCCAGATTTGGTACACTTGTGATATACAGTCGTAGAGTCAGCTCTGCGTAAGAATCTACTTTCACTCGCACACCATACTTCTTGCCTTGCTTTCGGCGACATCCAGCTCACTCTGGCCTGCGCTTTGTCACACTGTGGGAAACATTTTGACTGCACTGGCTACCTGCTCCAAACACCATGAAAAACACTATTTGTATAATCAAATTGCTTTTAGAAATTCAGATTTTTTTGTATTAGAAAACAATAAAACTATTTTCCATACTTATCCAGACCTGGAAATTACTAAACTCTAATTTCATACATTTCCATCTTGCGTAGGAACCCTGTCATGTTGAACCACTGCCACTGGAGGGATAAAGGACTTAACTGTGTATGCAAAGAGGTGGCGGTGAGGTCGGCATTTCAACCCTCACCTTGCAGAGCGAACTGAGGTCGAAGCCATATGACTGGGCGTTTCGAGAGCCTGCGTTCATGTAATTCCCCAGCAGCAGCACCAGCTCCAACAGGCGGCCAAAGGAGCGGCTCTTCCTGACCTCATCACAGGCAGCGTTTACAGCCAGGATATCTGGACGCAGGTTGTTTACGTGCTCTTCAAACTGCAGCTGGAAGAGGATATGGCTGAGACGAGGACGCAGCCGCTTCACACTGCTCATCTGGGAGAGGAGAAAAGAAATGAACGAAACAAGGAAGCACGAATAAGAAGCGAATAATACGAAAAGGAGAATTAGAGAAAATAGGATAAAGCAGGAGGGGAGAAAACAAAAGAGTAAGGAAACTGATATCAATGAGAGAGAACAAAGTCAGAGAACATAGTCAAACTTAAAATAACTACAATCGCAGTTTTAGCACACTCTCACATTCGGCCGATCTAATTTAAAAGACATTTATGCAACCAGCATGCTGGAAAGTGTTGCTAGGCACTAGTAATAGATGCTGGCAGTGATTTGATTTGGGACCCAGGTCTGGTAAGTTAATTGTGGAGTTAGTGTCCATATAGGGCAGGCAGCGGAGGGGGTGGAATATACAATAGGCTGCCTTGGATTACCACTCTCACACAATTAGAGAAAATTGGAAAATATTGCATTGGGCCCAGGGCTTGGCCACAACAGTGATTGTGAATGTGTGTGTGCGGGGTGGTAGGGAGGGGTGCAGGTTCCAATTGTCTGTTTCACACAACAGCTGGCTGTGCGGTTTGATGTCCTCCATCAAGGGTTTAATTATAGCTACTGTAATGTTATCAAATGACTATTTAAGTCTGTGAGTGAGTGAGTGAGTGTGTGTAGGTGTGTGTAGGTGTGTGTGTGTGTGTGTGTGTGTGTGTGGAAGAAAAGGAGAGAGAGGAAACAGGGCAGGAGAAGGATATGACAAAATTAAGAAATAGCAAGGCTCACAAGAACCAAACATAATGCTGCAATGGAGCTCAGAGATGGAATGAATTATGTGATAAGGTAATTGGGAGAAAATAATCAGAAGGAGAAAGAAAGACCCACCACAGGGTCTACAGAGTGTGTACAGCAAAAGTTAGCTGCTGAGGGCAGTATTAACAATATGAGTGGACAAAATCTAACATAACAAAATGGACTCTAAAGCAGAGGTTATGTAACATGTAGTTTGTGTACTGCAGAGTCGTAATCCTGTGAGGTGGTAGGATGGTGACAGGGAAAAGACAATTCTGTTGACATACTGTAGATTTCTCTCACGCTATCAAGAGTGTGAACACTCAATAAAAAAATTGTGCACCATATAGTGTAAAAAACAAAACAAATTAATGTGTGTAAATATTTTGGCAACTTGTGATAAACGTCTCCATTGAGTACTATCAACATCAATTTAAATCATAGATGAAAGACTTTAATTCAAAGAAGTGCCAGTACTGTGACTACAGTTGAGCCAGCAGGATGCTGTACTAGTAAACAGCAGCTAACAGCTACTGTACTGCGTGTTGACTAGTGAAAAACATAATGGAAATCAATACTCTCATAGAAAGCTTTTTTGTCTTTTGACTTCTTGTCACTAAGGGTGTACTCACACTAGCCAATCCATACCATGCCCAAGCACATTTAACACTCAAAGTCTGGCTTGTTTGACCAGTGTGATCACTATGGGCCCACTTGAAAAGGTGGGCATGGGCACAGATAGGCTGGCCTCAGTACGCATCTTGTGTGATCGCTAACCGCCCCCAAGCACAAAACCCCGACACAAACTTCACTGTGTCGTGAGAGAGAGAGAGTGCTTATCAGCTAGGCTCCTTACATGCTTGCTAATAACTGCAAGAATGTGCAGCACTCTGCAAACAACTACGAGTATGAGCAGTATGAGTGCAGGCCAGCGGGGGAGTGGGGAGGGGGGACAACTGTGCCTGGGCACGGTACAAGGCAACCAGGCTTAGTGTGAGTACACCCTAAGAAACATTTAACTTGTAGTAGCTGCCAACAACAAAAAAAACAAACAAAACATGACTACATTACCCTTGTGTCCAAGGCACTGTTAGGATTTTTACAATGCAATCAGATCTATCCCTTTGAATATACACAACTACTACACACTCCTACACACAAGGCAGAGTTCAAATCAAGTGTGAGAGTGGCGGACGTGGAAAAAAGAAAAGATAAAATGCATGTGTTTGCACAATGGTAAATTAAAAATTCCCTTTGAACCTGAGCTTTTCTGATAGGTGAAAGCACACAGGCCTCCTTGGGCCCACGCAGGCACAGCAGCGAAACAACATTATATAAGCAGGCTCTTCTTTGTTCTATGTCTCCCTGATGAACTATAAACAACAGCTGAGCATGCTCTATTTTTTATCTTTTACCCCCCCATTAACCACTCAGTCACTGTGTTTCCATTCAGTGAGAAGATTCTCTTTTACATGTGTCTACAAAACAGGTGGGTGCATGGGGCAAAAGAAGAAGAATATTGTTATGTTTTGTCAGTAACTCGGTTGCTAGGCAGAAACAACAAAATACACGAAAAGTGCTACACCACTCATACATAATTCTGAATAAACCTTCTTTTGAAAAGTCTTTAAGAAAGCGATGCTGACATAATTAGGCAGCAGTGCTGCTCTTTAATGTGCATAAATTAGTGCAGCAGTCCACAGGTGTCCTGTCTTTCCTCTTAAGGCTTAAAAAGATAGAATTTTAAAAAGCTAGGGATTAGAATATTCATATGAAAGTGCTCTGTTTGTGTGTGTGCGCAAGTGTGTTAGAAGAAAAGAGAAAGAAATGGTGAGAGATTTGATGTAAATACTAGACGAGTTTAGATTAGTATGACATTAAAGTAGTATTAAACCAGTTTTATAAAACTGTTTTTATAATTATGTTCGGACAACCACTTTTTTCATAACAAACTGAATTTCAACTTAGTTGACCCATAACAGAGCATAAGGTTGTCAATCAACAGAAATACAACATGTGATACATGTGTATAACATTATTTTAACCAGCTGGTGGTGAGTATTATAGTTTTGTGTATGTGTTAAGTGAGTGTGTGTTTTTGTGTGTACTCACCACAACCCCAAACTGCTCAGGCTCTGACAAATTTGCGTACTCATTTTTATACTTTGCCAAGGCATTCAGCTGCTCCTGCTCAGGTAGGTGCTTCACAAGGTTCTACAAAGAAGAGCGAGAAAGATGGAGTGAGAAGCAGCAAGGAGGAAAGCAGAGCAGAGAAAAGCAGCTGGCGTGCATTTATTTAAAAACAGCCTTGTGATGGTGATGTTGTTTTGCCTGACACACTTTATTTTATTAATTGTAATTGGTACTACGTTATATACTCCTCATTTTCATGTTCCAATTTCTTTGTCAATTACAAAATACACTGACCCAAAGAGTCCAAAAATGAAGGCATTCACCCTGGGAGGAGTGGCTAAATCTGGGTTTTAACAGCCAGAGGTTGTCCACAGTGAACGGTCTATGCCTGAACAGCATAGTGGTGTTTTCTTTGAATTTAATGTAGAACGAGCCCTAGGACAACCACCCTTTGCATTGTGCTTATAAAGAACTCTAACCTACTGTTGTTCTATTTCTGTGTGTTTAGGTTCGCGTCAGCCCTGTTGGTGAGTTTCAGTAAAAATTAAGTTTTGTGACTGCAATAAAATGTTTTTATTATCAAACACAGATTATATCCTTGGGGCTATATATATACTTATATAGACAATTGAAAGTAAAATGGTGTGATTGTTTTTTTTTAAACAGCCAAAAGGAATAAATGTTAAATTATTTAAGCCATGTTGATTAAATTGCCTTCTCATCTGAATTTAACAGCCATCTAAACAAATACTGCTACAATGTGGTAAATATGTTGGTCTGATGCATTTAAATTGGGTTGAAAGTCCCTGATGCCTGGAGTCATGACAAATATTGCCACTTCCATTACTTGAGTTTTTATTGTGCAGTATAATGGAATTTACCTTAATGACTAATGAATTATTTGTGTGTCGTAATTAACAATTATAGATCAAATTACTTCTTTAAAATGTACATTTGTAGCTAAGGTTTGTTTTTACTTATTTGTTTCAACGCCACTTACCCATGCAAAAAGCCACCGATCACAGTTAAATAATTTAAACCCTTACTTACATTGATCAACTTCCTCATCATCTGGGGCACAAACTCTAAGCAATTCACTTACATTTTTGTTAACATCTATAAAGTTATTTAAATATGGCTTGATGAATGTAGATCACACACTTATAGTATACATATTGATTGATTGCCTTTAATTTCAACCATTTAGACTACAGTAGTTCTGTAGGTACTAACAAGAAGTAGAATATTGGTGCACATTTTCACTTTCTAGCTTTCCTACACTGTTGACCTTCTCTGTCCTTCAATTCCAGTTAGTAGCCTAAGGTCTGCCGACCAGTTATTGCTGACTGTTGCCAGTGCAAAGCTGTTAACAGCATTCGCTGCCAGGGCTCAAACCCTTTATGACAGCCTTCCGTTCAAATCAAAACAGCAATGTCTTTCTTTCACTTGCTTTTTATTCTTATGAATTGATGTTATTGCATTTTGTTAATCACATATTTCTTCTTCTAAACTGTATATCATGCATTTCATGTGCTCTAGTAAGTAAGTACAGAAATGCCAAAGAAGGATTCTGGTAAATGAGAGACATATTTATTGTTTCCAGGTTAAGCCCAGCTAAAGATGACCTAAGAGGAAAATCCTACAGGCAATAGGGGGAGGCAGAAACATAAAAAGGACCAAAAGATGTTCTCCTTCAGATTCGGTGCAGCATTAGATGTGTTCACATGTTGTATGCTGGTACTGTATCTCTTCGGCCGGGCTCAATAAACCTTGCTATGTTTAGTCTTCATCAGTCTCCAAATTGTCTTCATCACACAAATAACTGGCTCACAATTTCTCTTTGATCTTTAAAACATACACTGTATCTGTCATAAAACTCCAGTAATGGTCAGGTTATACCCTGACACCAACAAAAACAAGAAGCAGAAACTTCTTCAGAGCTTGAGAGTCAACAAGGACAGACAAACACACAGAGAAAGACAAACGGACAAACTGACATAGACCCTTATTTATAGTACACCTGGCATTGTGATCTGTGTCTTAGACATCTGACAGGCAGACAGACACTGTAGTTGCTTCTAGTGTATGTTTTAGAGCTGGCGTTATACTTTATAAATGTTGAGCACATAGAAGTCATGGCCACAACGCTATGTAGTAAAGCAGTAACAAAAAAGAACAGCAGAAAAATATAATTACGAAAATTCTTCTTAACATCCACATAGCACTTATTTATTTATTTATTTATTCACAGCTTGCCTGTGCTTACCAACTGCTTCAACACCTGTTGTACTGTAGGCTTTACAGATGTCCAATACTTCAGCCTCAGGCTACATGCCCTTTCAAGCTAGACAACAAATCAAAACGATAGACAAGTATAGGAGCATGAACCTGACCAACTGTGCAGGAGAAGGGCAGTATTCTAGCCTCAAGGTAAAAAGTTGCACATTGTAAGTTGAACTAGTTTCAAATATTTTCTCTATCACAGGGTTACTTAGATGCACATCTAAGTTAGTTAGAAGAACAGTCTAAGGAAGTCATCTACTAATGTCAGATGAGTAACTTATGTTTTTATAACTTATAACCCCACCTGGATCATCGGTTCAGTGAGTTGCTCTTCATCCACCTCCACTATCATCTGACGAATTTCCTGATAAGGCATACGGAAGGAACCCAGGAAGATGGCTAAACGGAAACAAATAGAAGATGCAACAAATGATGCAGGTAAATATAAAAATGATTCTGACCAGTAATGTTGCAATTTCAGACCACATACAAATAATAGGAAAAAAGTAAAAGAAAAAACTAAAGGTGAGTATAGGTGAAATAAAAAAAACATCAGCTCAAGGACACATGAAGGACATTAAGTGGGAACCAACCATATAGTAAAATTAAAGATTCATCAGTACATAAGTCAGCCAGACATAAAACATGTTTTAGAGACAGCAATGTGAAAAATTACACTGGTTAGCAAGCATGAGATCCTCAAGCAAGTGGTACCACTAGGGACTGAATGGCAAATTCCCTGTCAGGATAAGTAATTAGTAGAGCCAGTGGAACCATCAAGAAAAATCCCAGTTAAAAGATGTGTGAAATTGAGAAAAATCTAATTGACATGATATACAGTAAAACCAGGAATAACTCCAAAACCTGTGCTACTTTTCCAATCTCACTGTAAGACTTTACAGTGCATCACTGTCCAAAACCACTCTCTACATATAAGGACAAAAGAAAATTATTTTATATTTAACAGCACTGATTCCTAAAACCTTTCTTTTAAAAAACAAGACCAAACAGACCTAAAAAATGCATTGTTACTAAGAACACTTATCTTCAAGCACAGTTTGGGAAGCTTGCATTCACAGAGTTTGAGATTAAAACAGTTAAATGCATATGAAATAAAAAAACAAGTTCCAAAAAATGCATATATGCATCAGTGGAGGTCTGACTGACTAAATAGTCTTTATTCTCCTGTTAAAACACAGAAGAGTGATGTAAGTGAGCGTTGTACCTTTTTTGCTCATTAGAACTCATTACATGTAATAAATTTGCACGGTATTTTAATAGTGACACTATCAATCAAGCAACAGAACTAAAACCCCACATACTCGTTCTCAACCTCAATCAAAGCTTTTCATCTCTTTACCTCCTATGGTGGAAAACATAAACTGCCTACTCTCCTTTTTTTCCCTCTCCTCGTACTGCTCTATAATTTCCGCTGCATGATTTATCACTGTTAACGGGCTGATTAGTCTCATTTTCTTTTAATACATGAAACAAAGGTCACAGCTCTCCTTGATATAAGCCAATGAGGTGCTAAGATCTGGGAGTGCTTAAGAGATCAGCAGGATCCTCATTAATGGTGGGTGCTTTTAAAACGGTCATTTTAAGACCAAGCCCACGCGTGTAAATGCGTACCTGTGTGTATGTGTTTCAGAGAGAGAGACTGAAGCAAGGTTTCAACCAAATGTAGCGCACATTTTAAAGGAACTCTACAAAAGAAAAAGTAAATTAATACGTGTTTCTATCCACTACTGTTGAGAGCAGAAGTTGAGTGGTGGTGCCATTCATTCTTTGCAGAAGAAGTGGTTACAACGAGATGACATGATTAAAAGAGTGCCAGTTAAATCTGAAACAGTGGAACAGAATGTGGTAAACATGATGGAACTTTAGTTTATGTTTAATTTAATGTACGGTAATTTATGTTTATGTTAGAAATAGTGTCATTGCTGTTTGTGATTGTGTTTTTTAAATCATGTACTAATTCCACATATTTGTCAGTTGTGTCTAAACAGAGAGTACAAGAGACGATCCAAGAGACGATCACACAAGACGATCCTTTGAACTTACTAACTATTGCAGAAGAAGCACCGACCCAGTTATCCAGAAACACATAAAAAGCTTTATGTTATAAATTTATGAGGTCATAAAGATCATCATAAGAGCAGAGGAGCAGAATCACTTGTTGACCACGATGAGAAACGTGCTTGCGAACAGCCAGGCTACTGCTCACACAAGACTTGATACTTTGCAGCGTTTCCGTCTCTTGTGTGTCCCCGATGTAACGGCCTCTTCATCACTCCGCACCCATCTGATGTTTTCATCTGCCACCATTGTTGTCTCTTCAGTGGAACGGGGGTTTCATGTATATCAAAAATGTATTAGCTAAGTCTGTTTACATTGCACTTTGTTGCATTTTGCTTTTTTAACGATACGCCAACATTTCCAACTTAGCCAACTGTAAAAAAACAACTTTTTGGGGTTTTTTTAAGATCGTTTTTTTTTTGTGTATGATAACAGGTGGATGGAGACATATTGGCAGTTTTCATTCCGCTTCACCATTCCTTAACAGATTTCATTTGATTTACATTTATCTTACACTTTTATCCAAAGCAACTTACAATTGCTATATATGACTGAGGTCGCACGCCTCTGGAGCAACTAGGGGTTAAGTTTCTTGCTCAGGGACACATAGGTATCTCACAGTTGATTTGAACCAGAGTCTCTCACATCAAAGGTGTCTTATCCACTGCGCCATCACCACACTCCCAGATGCTAAACAACATTAATTAGCTCAGTGTGTGTGTGAAAACAAGAGTCACAACAGTGCAAAGTGTGTTGTGAAGAGATCTGGAGGCTAGAACAAGAGACATGAGCAACATCAAGACCTATGAATGTGTATAAAAGTGTCGACCAAACCACTGATGAGAAGAGTCTTTGTCTACAAACTTCTTACCAACACAGGAAGAAAAAGAAAAACTCAAACTCCATTCGGGTGCTGCACCTTGTCACCAGAACGAAAGTACCAGAAGATTATTGCAACATGGACCTTTTCTGTTGTAACACACAAGTCACCTACCGGCACACTGCTGCTAACTGTACCCGCTGCCAGTTGGTGGATAGCTCAGTTAATGGTCCAGTTAGGTGACGAGGAGCTCAGAGCACTGGGGGAGTGCTGGTGTTTGTTAAGACTACTAGCACAAGAACCAGAGCCGGGCGAGTGTTTTGAACAATGAGACTTGTGTGATGTTATACTGTGTCGAAACACCAAAATGTTCCGTCTCCTTGCTGGTTGTTCTGACACATTCAGAATCCTTACAGATTGTGCTTTTAACAGGTGGCTTGCTTTGTACCTGTTGTAAAATGTACATTTTAAAAGCTCACTATAACAGTTTTGTATTTCTCCATAACACAGTGCTAACAATGTTACTTAACATTTTTTTCCTCAGCTCTGGAACTCCAACCAATTTCTGATGCTCCAAAACTATATATTTAAATAATTAATATCATAAACCTGAGATGATTCATTGACTAATGGCTTGAACTAATGACTACTAGTTGACTAGGAAAATCTTTACTCAGAGGAGGCCCTAGTATAAATCCACGCCTTGGAAGTGGGCTGAAAGGAAACACATACTTACATAGATTCTGTGCAATCTTAGGATCGAGCACCTTGAGCTCTTTAATTCTCTTCTTTATGGATTTCTTATCCTCCAGATCCTCCTCTTCCTTTTTGGCTGATGAAGACAGTAACACTGAATTATTATCAACACCCAAAACTTACACAAATACATGCACTTGTCGTATTGCTGACATATGTATGATACACACAAATTTAGATGCAGGGAGATTTTTAGATATACATAAATTTTTTTTCAACTGTCCAGGTAAAACATAAGGAAGTGAAGACTTTTAAAGACTAAACACCATCACAAACATGATTCTTGTTTCTTTTTGTCTAACAGCAATGCCATGCTATTAAGAGAAGCATGGCCAAATGGATTATGGGAAAGGCACGGCTGTTCCATAAACACACTATTGCACATAAGGTTACAGGTGACGTGAAGGTAAATATGTTCTGGGTCACACATAGCCAGGTATTGTCATAATGTTATTGATAGATTGGAGAGGCATCATTAGACTTGAATGACAAACAACAAAACCAATAAGACACACACAGATATATACACCCCTCTTGAGCTACACTCACAAAGAGGAGTTCATGGTTGGCTTTAATTATTTAAGACACCAGATTAAGAGAACAAAACGTGCATCCCAGGAGTATGCTGGGTAATTGTCTGGTGCTGTAATTATGGTATGTGTGGTAAGAGGAAAAGAGAGGAGAAAAGAGGGGTTAATCCACAGGAAAGGTATTTCTAATGTTCCGCATGGGCTTGGTCTTCTTTCAGGGATCGTCTATCTAATTAAAAAGTGAAGAGGTATGCTGGGAGCTCCCACAGAAAACACTGTTAGCAAGTCCACAGACATGGACACCTACAGTACAGCCCACCGCACACACAGAAACACACAAACACGGCCACACAGTGAGCTATGCTGACTTACGTGGCTCCTCTGTTGGTATACTCTCCTCACAGTCTTTCATTGTGTGAGAGAGGGGGAAGCGCAGACAAGGACAGACAAGGAGAACAAAGGTATACCATGGAAAATTGAGTGGAGAGAGAATGATGGCATAATTACCTGAGCATGTATCAACTAATAAAACTAAAAATTAACTTGTCTGGGTCCACAACAATAAATGCATGACATGCAGACATGTATCTTGTATTTTTAATCGTCGTCAAGATTTGATTATTCGATTAATTATTTTTCCATATAAATATCAATGTCATGAACAATGTCATGTCCATGATTTTTTGGACAAATGTTTATTTAAAAAAACAACACAAACCTAGAATGATTTTAGTCAGTTTAGGCATCATACACTACCAATTAAGTGGTGAAACAAAAAGATTGTACTACGATGCTGTGATACAAGGTTAAATATCTATTTTCTAAATCATGCTTGTTTAGAGAAAAATGAAGCTCCAACAGGTTAAATGAAAGATGCAAAACCATCCAAATTGCCAACGGAAAAAAAATAATTGGTCTCAATGGGCATGAAGGACAGCAGTCACTTTGCATCACCTGCCTTGACATTTTAACGACTTGTGTATGTTCAACAACTACTGATGCAATGCACTTCACTTTAGAGTGTCTTCATGAATATATTCAGTGCGGAACAGTGGTGTTAAAGAGTACAAAAAAAATAAAAGGAAACCATGTTCAATTATAAGGCATAAATGAAATCAATAAAAATAAAAGATTTCAATATTTACCCCAAAAACCAGTGTAAACAACTCAAGTATTTATTCTTGCAGGAATGTAAGCTTAGATTTGATGTTATTGGGTATTTGGATAAAATATAAAAAGGAGCCAGCCATAGAAAGCCTCCAGATTACTGCATTAAGATGTTGTATTGATCTATTCATCATAACTTATAGCCTCACAGAATCTCATTTATTACACAAACACACACTGGCTCTCAAAAAACATGCACAGACAAGAAGTACCAGAGTATTAACCACTTTGTTTCAGTGTATATAAACATACTTGGCTGGGTCGTTTAATCCATGAATCCTCCTCACATAATACTGCAAGGGCTGCATCCATCTCTATCGTACAAGAGATAGTGATAAGATAGAAATCATATTGCACGCACACACACACACACACACACACACACACACACACTCACCCTTTCTCACCGAGCTGCCTCAGGTGTTATCAGTTAAATCAGCTAATTAGATTGCTCCCTTCCAGCATCACCCCCTCATCCTCTCTGGCCTTAAAACAGCTCTTCTTCAGGGAAGCCTGCTCATTATACATCAGCCAATTAAAATGTCCCACAGGGGGTCAGAGGTCACTGGTTAATCAATCAGAGGGAGCGGCAACTGTTGTAGTTATCAGATTGCGCTATCACCCAGGAAGTGGGTAAGATAAGGATACACTTGTGAGTGCAGAGC
>JAPMOB010251165.1:5675-38223 GCA_029875015.1 Lepomis gibbosus
CGGACAGGACTGCGAGTTTATTCTGACGTGTTTGAGCGCATCGGCCTGCCTGTGTTTGGTGGATAGAGGGCTGATTTTATCTACAGTGTCAAGAATTACTTCAGATGAATGAGAAAAGCAGAAGTTCAGTGCCTCTCACTCAAAAACACAATATTGCTCGTCCGATCCACTTCACCATCTCACCTGCAGCGCCACAAAAGTGCTTTATTATAAGGATTATTAGAAACATAGTTGCAGAAGTTTTGAAAAAAAAGATTTAAAGCATGCTCTCATGGAGGGAATTGTCATTTCTTAGACTTCTCTCTTGTGTGTGTTGCTCTGTTACACTGAATAGTGCACCTCACTGTGGACAAAACTGACAACTACAACTTGAAGTGGAGCATTTTTGAGCTACATGCTTCCATTTTTATATATGTACCTGTGGAAAGCAAAAATATGAAGTGAAACTTGAGAATATTAAATATAGTCTTAGATATTACACATGAAGTTGAGTTTACTTGTTACGAGGTTGTACAAACAGTTGTATAATGTCGTTTGTGGCTCTGGTTGAGCTTTGCAGAAATAACCCTGATGACTTCAAGTTCTCTGGTCAACGCAACATTTACAAAAAGGTCAAAAAAAATCCACCATGACACACCAACTTTTTATGAGTTTTTATTTATTTATTTGATTTTTAAGTGTTTTATTATTTTTTTTCTCCAAAAAAATCCTGAGGTATTCACAATATAATGGCATTTATTCTGTTTGAAATGAGACTCAGGGGGGAGGNGGGGAAACAGCCAAAAAAACAATACAAAAACAAACAAACCAAAAAAATAAAAAAGAGAAAGAAATAGAAACAGGCAGTAAAGCTGTGTCGATTGATACAACTCTCAAGACAATAATTCCATGATGTTTTACATACAAGAGGCATTTGAACTGCAACAGCGGTGACTGAAGTAAATCCCCCCCCAACCCTGCAAACTAGCAAAGTCATGCAAACTAGATTTGGAACTGCATTTAGAAAAACCAAGCAACAAACCTCAATGATATCTCAAAGCAGGCGTGTCCCACCTTGCGAACAGGGAGTGCAGGTTAATAACAAGCCAATCAGTTCACGATCATAGTTGTTATCATCAGCTGATATCTGAAACCTAAAATCATCCAAGTTTCAAAAAATACAAGCTTTAACTGTGAGTTCTTAGCATAGCACTAGAGTTCAAATACACCAGGCGGTGGCTACTCAACTTTAAACCATGAGCAGATAGTTTGTTGGGGCTTTCTGAGAGGGTAAACAGTAAACAAAACAATGGATGTCAGATTTTTAACCTGTTACTTTATAGACTGCACGTTAGTGTGATGGTTGAATACGATATTCTATTTTTTGTACATAATAATAAAATGCCAATGAGAGACTACTCCTCTAACTTGAGTCCTGTTTGCCCTCCACAAAAAAGCAATACACAATAAAAACAACACCCCCCCCCCCAAAAAAAACATACAAATGTCCAATAAATAAATATCAGTGAAAAAAATACACTGTTGAATAATCTTCTTGCTCTGTGTCACATATCTATGATTGATAAAAGAACTGCTGTGACTTAAAAGAAAATAAGGAAAACACCTCAATATTCTCCTCTCTGCACAACAATCTGCAACACAAAACAAAAACAAACTAAAAAACCCATGACAAGTGCAACATCAGTCACAACAGTCTCAGCATTAGAGAAGAGAAAAAAAAACTCTGGCATTTGACCAATCAGCTCACTACTACAGCATCAGACAAACCAGAAAGAATAAAAAAATAATAATCATAAAATAGAATAAAAAATAAAATCCAAAAGCAGTGGGCAGGGATGATGAGGGGAGGGGGGAATTAAATAACAGCACACAATTTATGACCCACACTGGGGTTACAAGAAATAAATCGATCATGATATCTGATCAAAGGAAAACAATATATAATAATAATAATAATAAAATACTACTAGACTCTCAGTTCAGAGGTTATCTTTATGTGGCGGTTTAAATAAGGTGGACAGACACTACAGCGTAACTGTGAGAAAAACGATTGCTCCACCTTGCCAGTAAAAGAAACCTTTAGAGAGACGGACAACACTGTGCAGCTCTCAGTGCTGTCTGGGGTCACCCATTTATTTCTTTGTTCAATTTGGTGTCATCTTTGCCCTGAATAACAACAAAATAATAATAATAATAATAATAATAATAAAAACAGTAATCATAGTAATCATGATTATAATAAAAAAAAATAAACCTAATAATAATAATAATGATCACCATCAATAAAGACTTTTGGTAGACAAATAAACATCACACACACTCTCCGCTCGCACACAGCTAACTGAAAGGAAAGACACACGGCACATGAAGGAGAAGAAAACAGGACGTTGAGACATTTTTCTAACAAACACTGTCTGCTAATAAAGATACAGCTCCTCCTCGACGACTAGTGACGGGTCCAAAGTGAAAAAGTATATTGCAAAGTTGACAAAAAAACATAAAAAAGGCAAAAAAAAGTGTGTCTTTTCCTAAGTACACCATAAATCAACATTTTCACAAAAACAAAAATACAGACTATATGTGTAAAAATCATAAATAAGAATAAAGTTTTGTGCATCCCCGCCCCAACCAACCGTTGTCTTGGAAGAAAACAAACAAACAAAAAAAAAATGGCAGTTACAACGGTGACAATAACATGCAATTGATATACTTTACAGCATTGATCTGGATCTCCCCCACACTACAAACCCGCAGTCTAACCCCGGTCCCACCCCGACCCCAATACAATCCTTAAATATTTGTCAGCTCATTCAAAACATCTCTCTTGCTCTCTTTATTCTCTGTGAACCAGCTGAAGGCGGTGATGTTCATCGCACCGGGAGGGGGCTTGAAAAGAAAAAAAACTAAACAAAACACACACACACTGTCGCCAACTCCACTTTATCCGTAAATCTGTGTATGTACAGGAGGCTTTTGTTTCCCGTCCAAGCAAGCGGACATGGTTTGAACGAATGCATAGTGAAAATGATATTTGGTTTACTTACAGATGGGTTTACGACACACACACACGCACGCTGCCCCCTTGGTGCCAAGACCTCCGGCCTTGCACCTGACAAGCTAATATACATATGAAGCCACTATTGGCAGTAGCAAGCGTTTCTGTGTAGAACGGGTTAACTTTGTACATTTGGTGTGTGTGTCGATCAGTAATCAGATGTTTTTGTTTCTTCACGCACACACACGCACACACTGACAGTCATTCCTAGGAGGAGGTGCTAATCTGGCATGACTGGTTTGTGATTGGTTCCACAGACAGAGGTGCAGCGCGGCACCGTCACCCAATCAGGTGCCCAAATGGCACGGTCGAGCGAGTGTGTGCGCGTGTAAAATACACATCAGCTTAACAACAGAGGACGTCGACAGTGGGAGACTGGGTCCAGCTTTGTGTTTTAAGTCACACAACAAGAGTTTGAACAGTGAACGAGAGCCGGTCACCCTGGATCTCTTTTTTTTTTTTTAGAAACTGCACCGATAAGTACACCTCAGTCTGCGCTGGCAGAGCAGTACAGACTGACGGATGCTAAGCACCAGAATCAGGTCTATATACAACAGGCTGAGCAAATCTGTCAAGATCAGCCCTGAATCCTGTTATCCGGAGGGGTTTACAGGAGCAGGACAACCAAGCAACAAGAGTCCTGTGTTCACTGCTGGAAGCTAAATCTGTCCCAGGTCACACGCTGGTCTCCAGATTAAAACACCCGACGAAGGCTAAGCTAACGGAGTCGTGCCAGCTCGCCGTCACATCTGCTCAGGGGCCTGTATCACTAAGAGACTTGAGCCATCTTTGGGCTTAACGTTTGTGGTATCACCAAGCTGGCTCGCTTTTAAGCGTGGGGAGATCACCATGAAAACTTGCAGGGCTAACGGAGCAGGTCAGAGGATCAGAGTCATGGTTCAGACAGATTTACCAACATGGACAAGTACAGTTTACACTGAAGTAACAAAACACAAAAAGACACACACAAACAGGGTCTAAATGTCTCAGAAGAGTTACTTTGATTTCCATGATAATTAAGGTGGTGGTAAGAGGTTTTATTTTATACAAAAGCATGCCCACTCTGGGTTTAAAAACAGGGAAATTCAGGAGATTACCACACAAACAGCCTAATAAATGACTATTAATGTCGCATATTTTAAAAACTAAATTAAACTGCCAGTGTAGATATTTTAAACACTCTTAATCTACAATGCCAGCCGTCTTTAAAAGGAGACACCCCGATGTTTTTACACACTGAGTTTAGTTTTACTAATCACGAAAACAGAGTAGGTCTGTCTTCTGTGGTACCGGAGGGAACTGTCCTAAGTTTGACCAATAAAAAAAACTGATTGGCTTGTGATTACGAACTGGATTAGCTGGATTGGAAAACCCAGCACAAACTGAGCCAGTCGATAACCAGCTGTGTGATACCAGTTGTCCGGGCTCGCTAAAGTTCGGTGGAGCCCGGGAGCCCTCAGTGATACGGGCCCCAAGTGAGCGGATTCACTGAGGAGAAGGATGAGCCGGCTTGTTTCATTGCTGAGCCCTTGTCGTGTGTTAGTGCAATAGTCTCCCCCTGTACAGTAATATGACACTAACACACTCACACACGGCACTGCTACACTACAGTGCCCCCCCCCCACTTGCTATAGAGAGAGTTCATATATATCATAGCTGAGAGTAATCAATTATAATGTCAATAACAATAGTCAGAAGAATAACAACATCGCTCTTTCTTATTTTAGTTGAGTTGTGGACACCTTTGGTGAGAACTGTCAAGGTTGTCAAGCTTGCAGGCGACCTGTGGACAGATGGAGGGACGGAGTAAAGGATGGATGTTAACAAAAAGCATCTGGACAGACAGACATCCCCTCTGGTCATATCTAAACTGTACAGAGTGTGACGGGGGGATATAAATGATTAACTACTTTACACGTACAGCTACGTTTGAGGTGGGGTGTGCGGTGTGAGTACTTTTATGTGAAGCCAACCTCCCTGCACTCTCTCTCCTACTACATCGCTCACTTGCGTTTGCCCTCTTCAGACTTGCTCTTCTGTATTTGGTAACATGTGTTGACATTGCATTATTTTACGTATTTGGCTTAAAAGAAAAAAAGAATAAAGTATTTTTCTGTCCTTTGGGGAAAAGAAGTGACAGCAGCGTCTAAAGCAATAATAAAAAAAGTAGCAGCAGCAGCAATGTAAATAAATAACATTGTTTTAACAGAACAGTAAACATCATAAACACGACACGCTTATTCACTCGCTAACATCATAATTGGTAGGTTGGTGTAACACCATGAAAGCTTTTTACAGTAACCAGCTAGCCTCAGAGCTCTGCAGTTCTGTGGAACTGAGGTTTTTCTTCCCCTTGTTTCCTCTCTCCTTTTTACACGCTCACTTCCTGTCAACCATCTCCAGTTTGCCTCTGACCTTTCTTTAAACTTTCCATCCCACTTTCCTAAAGACTCCGTCTTCCCTCTCACCTCACTCAGTCATCTTTTCTCATTTTCCTGTTGTTTTGATTTTCACTCATCTTTTCTGCCATCTTGACAATATTCCTACATCTGTCTCTCTCTCTCTCGTTCTCTGACACTTAACGGTTTCCTCTCGCTGTCTTTGCCGGGCCTCAGTTCTCTGTGTCTAGCAGTGATTTTGTTTGGTGTGTGACGTGGCGCAGGAGGTTTGAGCCTGCACATCTAACAGGCTTTGGCTGTGGCCCTGCAAGAGGTGAGGCAGTCAGTCCCCTAAGACCTGCGCTCATGGCGTACATCTATACATCACAATTTCAAACACACACACCGACCAGTTCAGGTGTGCTTGGTTTATCAAGTGTGACACACTCAATTTTATTTTCACAAGTTCAGGGATCTCAAAGTAAATGGGGGCCACGGGCCAGGTTGTTTTCTGCTAGTGGGATAAGAAACTCCAAAGTAATGTCGCTTCAAGCTTTATTCCCAGAGAACGGCAGCTTTGTCCTTACAGATGAGACAGGTAACAATCAAATTAAACTCCAGGGAAACATAATCAGTTGTCCTTTTGGGTTTTGAAACCGATATTTTTGTGTCATTTAGGTGTGTTTTGCCAAATCTAGGCGGTGTTCGTCTTAGAGTATAGTATGTAGGTACAATTATTTGATCAGCTGACGTAATCTTCAACAATTTTGATAATTAATAAATTGTCCGAATAAATTTTCAAAGCAAAATTGCCAAAAATTCACTGGTTTCAGTATTTGAAAAGTGAATATTTGCTGCTTTTCTTTGTTAATAATAGCAAACTGACTATTTGTCTTAATCTGATAATCTGGAAACATGACAATTTTCTGACATTTTTACTGTGATCAATAAAAAATATTGTAAGTTGAAAAAGTAAATAATTACTTCAGGCCCAAAAGACAAAAACAGAAAACTGATAGGTGAGGCATATTTTCGAATGAATTGTAAACACGATAGCTGCTTTATGACTTTGTGGGTCAGGTCTGGCCCCTGGCCTGGTAGTTTGAGATCCCGGATCTAGTTTCTAAAAACCCCAGAGCTTGCTTTATCAAGGCTCCTCTGTGTGGTTTTAAGGTCTGGAAATGTTTGCGGGGGCAGGTCTCAATCTCTTGGCCTCCACCAACAACAAGCCTTTGGTTTGGTAACACTGTGGAGCTCTATGTCACACTAAACAGCAGAGGCAGACAGAGTGGGTGGACAAAGAGGAGAGGTAGACAAACAGAGAGAGTGAAGTAAAGAAATGCTCCACAAGCTCTACCCCAAACAGCACATATTCTTTGTACAAGCTCCTGTTCTTTTGTCCTTCTCAATGAAAAATATCACTCTGCCCCCATTTTTAACCTCCAACCTCTCTCGTTTCTCACACTAGTAACAGTTATTCATCTCCCTTCTTCTTCTACTTTCTTTTCTCTCGTACACTTCTAGAAAGTCGGACACTCCACCTTCTAACTCATATTTGCACTTCTTAGTTTCCCTCCATTTCCTTTAACGCTCTTTAAGTTCATCTAAGTCATAATGAACGCACAAAAAAAACCCTAAAATGTCCTTTTCTACAAAGCTAGAATGCAACACTAATTTTTTTGTAATTCTTTTTCATTGTGTTTTTTTTTTCCAATTATGTAGCCGCTAAATACAACGACGGGTGATCTAAACGATGATATTTCATATCAAAGTTAATGAGGATACTATCCTAACATGTTAAAAATGAAGCACAGCCAACATTATGAATTCATTCTTGTTTGTGTGTTACAGCTGTAGTGTGAAGGTGAAGAAATGACTAGGAAATATAATCTCACTATTAAAAACAACCAGTGACTGTGTCTTGAAATCCACACACACACACACACACACACACACACACACACACACACACACACACACACACATACAGAGATACAGCCTGAGAATGTGTGATAGTAGAAACACCTGAAGAATCATAATTGCACCGGACATTGTTGTGTCCTCCATAATGTTTATGTACAAGAGAGATTAATGTTTGCTAATGTAGCAGATGTTTTGTTCCAGTGTGTAGTGACTACTCTGTTGACTGATCCAAAGGCTTGGATCAATGCTGTAGACGGACATGTAGACGAAAAACTAACGAAAAGTGGAGGAAATGTAGAAACACATACAAGATATGCACACAGTTTGTATGTAACTGTGAGTGTGTGGCTGAGGCACACGATGTGATGTGACGTGACGTGGTGTGACGAGACGCGACAGTGTGTGAAAGAAGCTAACTACAGTGTGCACATTTTTTCTCTTCCCGCCCTCCCATGTCTGCCTGTCCAGATTCAACAAACCCAGAAACACAAACACCTGTCATCCATCGATCCATCTGTCCATCTCTCTGTCCATCACTCCACCTATCCAGCCAGAGTCCTCCCCCCTCCTCTGTCGGCTCTTCAGATTCTCCGGTGGACAGATGGACAGGCGGACTGGGTCTAACGCTAGGCTTAGCTGCTAACGCTGGGCTAGACTAGTACAGACTGAGTCTGGGCTTGGCAAAGCTAAAGCTAGGCTAGGCTAGCGTCAGCCTAAGCTAACATCAGACTGGGCTAGGCTACCTACTGAAGAGCGAGTGGAGCTGGTGCTGATGGCTGTAACACTGGCTGCTGCGAGGAGACTCGGTGCGATCCATCACCGCCTGGAACCAGCCGGCCACGTCCACCTCAAGCACCTCGTAACGCCGGATGAAACTATGCTCCTGGACGAGGAAGTGAAACAGAGAGAGGGAGAGAGTTTAGTTACGTTTCACTCTTATATATTTCTGGTGAATTTCAATAAAAGTTTTTTTGCTCTGTGTCTTACCAGCAGCTGGTGGTATTTTGGCCTTTTTCTGTGATCCTTTGTGAGGCTGTGGACAGAAACACACATGAAGTGAATCTGCAGTGAGTGAATTTTAATAAAGTGAAATTGCTTCACATAAAAGTGTAGCAGCAAATGACATGACATGATAATAAATAAAATACAAGAACACACAACACTGACAACAGCACCCACACACAATAAGCCTGAGAAAAGCACCTTGGTGACCTGAGAGCTGGACTGCAGTCTGTGAGCATCAGTTACATACAGTGAGATTTGTACTCACCAGTCTTTGACGAAGGACTGGAAGTCGAGGGAGAAGCCCATGCTGATGGGCAGCAGAGGAGGATCTTCCTGCAGCACTTTGGTTAGAACCTCAAAGTCTGTCTTGCAGTTCTTGTATGGAAACTGTCCCGTGGCCAGCTCCACCTGCAAGGCACAAGGACCCATTAGCATCCACTGTCTGTCATGGCAATAAACACTACACTTGTTCACAAAGAGACTGTTTAAATAAATAACAAAATATAGTAACTCTACAGTTGTGTACAAATAAATTCAAGCAGGTTTTGTCAGTAATTTGACAACAATTTAACTCACTTTGTTGCTCAAACAATTGTTTTTTCATTCATTACTGGACTATCTGCCTAATGTTTGTCGTTCTTCAGAGACACAGGTACTTTCAGTTCCCTAGATTAGTTCCTGAGGCTGTATGTTTCCTGGAACTATTTACTGTGGGGGTGTTTCGGGTAACCTCTCATGTCTCTATTGACACCTGTAGAATAATGGATGAAGCTACAGTGGGAAATTCAGATGAGGCAAAACATCCCCACATTAAAAAAAAATCCCCTTTCATAATGGTTTTCAAACAGGGCCAGCAGTTGATGCTAAGCCAGCAAACTCTGCTTGTAAAAACTGGTCTGAGGTCAGTACATCACGCTGACAACAGAGAGCGTGATGTGAACCATGGCATTACTGTCATTCCTGCACTCCAAATGTTAGCTATTACCTAATGCATCTAAGCATTAGAGTGTTAGTGCTTTACAAGGGTATCCTCCATTTTGACACTTTTGTTCTCATAGGCAGAAACCTTGTGGCACCTCTTACTAGTCGTTACTGCACCTCAGTCTGACACAGCACCCACTTCGAGAACAAGTGCACCTCTTTCATGGTAAGAAAATGAAAGCAGTTTTACCAGAGAGATGCCAAGGCTCCACACATCTGCTCGGATGTCATAGTCAGGTTTGGTGGGATCTGGAGGGTCTATTCTCTCAGGCTGCAAGAATATAAAAAACAGGCAAGGCTCCGTTTAGGGAATAATAGTGTTTATCATGTTTAAAATATATTTGTAAGGCTACAAACACAGACATGTTGGCTGACAGACAGGATGTGAAAAATTTGTGTGTGAGATACTTGTTGTGTTTTGAGTGTAGTGTGTGTGGGTTTTCACTCACCGCCATGTAGGCAGCACAGCCGGCACTGCGGGTTTTGGCCTTGGAGTCGACGAGGCGTCCGCTGATGCCGAAGTCGCACAGTTTGATCTGACCTTTATCGTCCAGGAGGATGTTGGAGGGTTTGACGTCCCGGTGGATGACGCCATGTTTCTCTTTAAGGTACAGCAACGCCTTCACTATCTGGAGCAGAAACACACAGAGCGAGACTATAAGAACAAAACAATCACGTGAGCAGTGTTCCCATCAGTGTGTGTGTTTCTTCATCTTACCGCCACAGTCATCTTTCCAAGGATTCGCTCTGGGATGGGGCCCTGGATTCTCTTCTTCAGCTTCTCAGCACACGTTCCCATCAGCTCCATGGCAATGAATACATCCGTCTGTCCACGCACACAAACACACATACAATATCCAGCATTTACCTGCTCACTTCAGGAGGTACCACAGGGGAGTTTACTGAAATATGTAAAAGCAGTCACACTGGGTGCAAATATAGAAATAAACCCAAGGCTGCAGTTTGTTTTTTAGCTGTTGAACTACTACTCTTTTATCGTAGTAAATGTATGTAAGGTATTTTGGAGAAACCCACGTTGGTGACTATGGCGCCATAGCACTGGATGATGTAAGGGCAGTCATGACTCTTCAGCACCACATCCAGGTCCATCAGGATCCTCTTGTTCTCATCCTTGTTTCCTGTACGACGCATTTGCTGTTGACACACGCACACACACACACACACACACACACACACACACACACACAAAAGAGACATGTATGAAACACACAACGCTGGGTGTGCATGTTAACAACAACAAGCAATTAGGAAATAACAAAACAAAGACTCCTCTGGTGAGCTGATGGACTCCCTGATTGTTAAACAACTTAGACGGCTACAATTAAGCCATCTCTTAAATAGAAGGGTTGTTATGTGGGGTTATTACTGCCACTGTGTTGGTAAACTAGTCACAATTAAAGCACAACAGAAAAACACTGACTGGTGTTTGAGAGTTTACTTCAAGTCCTTATGGTCCCTGTGGGGACATTTTCTTATTCTGAAAATAAGCCACAGCTTGATGAAAATGATGACATGTCCCTAAGTTGTTCAGCATCACAGCATTGGCTGACCAATCACACAGAATTAGTAAAGCACAAATAACTACAATAATTACACAAAGCTCATATTAAAAGAGACTTTAAATTTCAATCCAAATCATCCTGGAAACCTGTCAACATCAAACTCTGTCATCAAATTCTGTATTCTTTCTAAGACTGCTTAAATACACTAGCCACAAACCAGCAGTATAAAAGCAATGCTAACAATCAATGATATCAATTAATTTAAGTCAATTATGTCTTCCCAAACCTCAAACAAATCATCTGAATTTCAGTTTTGTACAGACACTTTTCTGACTAAGAAGCTGTTTCCAACCCCCCATCAAATACATTATTCACAGAAAGAGCTTCAAACTGCAACATTTAATTTAGGTAATACAATCTAATGAAAAGTGTTCTAATCATGTCTCAAATCTCTTTCTGGGTTATGTACCAATTCAGGCCATTTTTAAACTAACTGTGTTATTAATGACTAATACTTACTAATACATCATATTTTTATGTATTCTATATTTCTCATGTTATTATTTTTATCAGTGTCTAGATTCTGTCCCGTGTGTATTTGTGAATTCTCTAGGAATGCAAAAATGTTTCAAGAACTGATTTCACAAAAAGAGGAACTGAATCAAATGAGTATCTGTGCATTTGTTCTGCTTGACTCTTATCAAGTCTTACTGTATGTTACCTTTAAACCAAGACAAAACATAAAAAGTAGGAGTACATTAAATAAATGGCTGGTTACAAACGTTGGATACCCATTTTAGAAGGCCGGCTTCACAAGGAAAGGAAGTACTGACAAATGTGTGAGGGCAGGAGGCTCTTACTTTGACAGCGATGACATGGCCGGTCTTCTTGAATCGCACTTTAAAGACCTGTCCACAGGTCCCGCTGCCGATCTCCCCCTCGCTGATCAGGTCCGTCACCTCCGCTGGATACCGCTGTGGACAGACGAGGAAGCACAAACACAGACAGAATAAGACTTCAGATCATGCTTAAGATATTTTTATTGGTTAAAATGTTAACTGAATTTTGTCTCTACACTAACTCTTCTAACCGAAAATAGAGAGCGGCCAGTTCTGAATTTCTGCATCATAAAGCAACACTGAACTCCCTCTGGGCAATTTACTAACAAATGTTTTGATGTGTAATTAAGCTGCTTCCCCATTGGCCATGTCTGAGAACACCAGCACACAGTGGGAAGATGCATAATTTCCCTGCTTCGTTAAATTAAACCACTGAGTGAGTGAGATGCTGTGAACTACATCTCACTGGGTGCATGATATGACAACCCCTCTGGGCTAATGAGAGGAAGTAAAGACAATCTGGAGTGCAGCGATGAGTCAAATCTCTTTCACAAGCATCTTCAAACCCTGACTGGCACTGACTGCGATACTGGACCTGAAGGCTGCACGAGGGAGGAAAAACCAACAAACAAAATGAGGCCAACCCCTAGTCAATGTCCTCGATTTTATCTTGGTAGATAAAAACAACACAGTTTCTGAGTTTTTATAATATTCTGTTTATTGTCAAAGAGATAACAAAATGCTGGGGTGGGCTGTTGTTTTCCTTGAGAGAGAGAGATTCAATGCTGTGCTCAAGGATACTTCAGCGGTGTAGATGTTTGCTTTCATAGCCTGCCTACTTTCTCATCATAATGAATTAGATTTGATTCTTTCTTACTGAAAAGTGTGATAAAAAAATTCATAGTGATTTAAGTGAGTCTGTTTAATTCTATAGTTTTGTAACTGTCGACAAGAACAGGCAGTACTCAACAATGTGTTAGTCTGCATCGAATACTTTTCCTGTGTTTCGTCCCCATATGAGTGCTCAGCCCCCACCCCATCGCTTCCTACTGTAGATGTAAATATTTGAAAACAAGTCAAAAATATATACTTTTAGTTTGCAGAAAATGTTATTCAAACAGGAGCAAATGGTGCATTTGTTGTGGATTAATACACATTTACTGCCCTTGCGATTATATACTGTAGCAGGACAGTGCATATGTAACATGAAGGAGAGATTAACATTTACAAAAAACTTAAAACATGTGACTCTGTGTGCACATCTCACCTGACCGTCGATCTTCAGATAACCCGTCTGTTTCATGATCTCCTGCAATTTCTGATCAATCTCAGCACTGTGGGGACAAAACACACACAGCGGCACACACTTTCAGGGAGCGTTAATGCTACATGAAGTAAGTTTGAGTGTAACATCCACAGTGAGATGAGAGAGAGACTTCTGACTCATAAATGGATGCAGTGTGTGTGCTCCTGTACATCTTTTCTACCCACATGCAGATCCATTATGTGTAACGTTCTGACATTCATTCTGTTCACACCCCAGTGTTATAATAAATAAATATGTAAGTAAAATCACTGTCATCTGTTTTGTCTCTCTATCTTTACGCAATAATTATTCCTCTATACTTTAAACAGTGCACTCACTCACCCTTTTTTATTTAAATCAACAATCTTTTACCATCCTACAATTCTATGCTGTACACAAAGATGCGTTTAATGATGCCACATCAACTTGTTTGCTGCTGTTAGATGACAGTTAGTGGATGTGAATACAGTTCTCTTGTTAGTCACTGCTCAGATGAACATCAGCATTGTGTCCATACTTTTCTAGGCTCTTCTGTAGGCCGTACGGAGGTGTGGGCAGGGTCAGCATGTGTCGTGGGCGGCTGGGGTAGGGGTGGTGCTGAGGCGAACTCTCTGAAGACGATGAACGGCTGCCTCCATCGTTGGCCAGTGGCAGCTGGAGTGCTGTGGTGGGGGGGCGGGCGGACACATTAGATACAGACAGGGGTACAGAATGAAAAGCACAGTTTCGCACCTGAGGCCAGCATGCCACAAGGTGTAAGATGGCTATGTTTAATCATGCATTTTCATTGACTACATTATTTTAGTGGTTTAAAGCTGTTGTGCACCAACAGAGATTATTTATTATTTGCACACACACACTGACTACATCCAATTGTCTGATGAAGGAAGTATATGATCTATCATACACTGTGTAGTTCTAACTAAAATGTATTCCCCATGAGACACCAGGAGAAACTGACCTCACCAAGTCAAAGAGTTCTTTCACTACAGCCCTGTGATCTAGATCCTGTGTAGTGTTTAACCAGCATATGGACTTGTTTTTATTTCCCCAAAGTCACAGCTATGTTTTTGTTTCGCTGATCTAATGTTAAAACAAACAGGATGGTTATCTCACAGCAAAAGCAACACCATTCTCAGGCAGGGAGAGACAGCACAGGGTTAGCCCGTAGCCCAGGGTACAGTTTAGGGACGTGGGCGGCCACTGGTTTTATGTAAGTATGATAGCAACTGTACTCACAAAAGTGACTGCTGAGATCTCACATCACAAAACATACTGGGAGCAGGGAAATAAGTACAAGCAGTGAGTCGATCATTCAAGTTTTTAACAACCCAACAGTTTATTTGGAGATAAAACAAAAAGTGAGCGCACCTGTAATGTTGTTATTAATCCCTTATTATGCAGGAAAACTGTGTGTGCACAACTACCCACTGGACATCTTTTTAGTGACGTGTTCCCAATCTCAGAGATTCTTTGGGTGAGTTGATGTAACTAGAACTGCAAGCAGTTGTAAGCAAGCTGCAGCACTTTCCCCATGGAGGCCCCGCGAGTCGACCCGGGCGCCGCGCGGTGGCCTCAGGGCCCGTGGTGAATAAACAATCAGAGTTTGAAATTAGAGGGACTTGCGCTAACGGAGATATAAAATGAATGTATGTCTATGGGAGTGTTATTTGATATACGAATATAGCGCAACCTGGAAGCCGATTGACACCAAATTTCATACAGCCCCTCGGAAGGCTTGCCACATAAGGTCCCCAAGTTTGTTCATCGGACATCCCTAACCTAAGATAAGACATCACTTCTTGTTTAGAGCATTAGGCGCAAACATTTGTCAGCTTATAAATCTGAACGTTTTTCGCGTATCAATCTAGGGAACTCTAACTTTTATCAGCTTGGTCCAGAGATTGTCCGTGCTAACTTTGGTGCCGATCGGACTTGTCGGTTTTGGAGGAGTTAATTAAAAAAGGTTTTTCAGTTTTATGCGATTTTCTCAAAAAAAATTATAAACGAAAATGGCCGTGGGCTATACCACGAGATTCAGCTTGATCCCCATGCATATAAGGTTTTTGATATGCGCCTTCGTACGCGGGAGTTCCAAGCCCAAACGCACTGACCTTGCTTATAGCGCCCCCTAGAGGTAGAAGTGTGCATTTTTTTTGTGCCTGAGGTCATTGCGATGACCTGGACCTACCCTGTGAGTTTTGCGTCTGTAGCACTTACCATCTAGGCCGCAGTATGCGTTTTCTTTACGGAAGAAAAAAAAAAACTTTACGATTATAATACGGTTCCCAGCTCTGCTTGTACTGGGTTTTCAGCCCCACTCGGGCTTGGACCCCTAATAAACTGTAGTTTGACATTAAGGCCAGTATTTTCCACACAAAGCTGATTGATACCCCTAAATGACTTATACGGCATATTGACAGTCCAGTTCAAAACTGACTGGCACTGAAGATTAAAACAGAAGTTAAAAATGCTTCTATACCTGTAACATCTAAATTGTGCATTCAAGGACATGTTTAACTCCGATTGTAATATCAGGTGTATGTGCAAGTACTGACTCTTTTTCAAATGAAGAACAATTTCAGGCGAACAATCTAAAGTAGTATTAGCACAGATCAATCATGCAACCAAATGGTCAGACAAGTCAGCAGTAATGTTGACTTCCCTGACTAAGAACACTAAGAGTGGCTTCTGGACCCTAATTACTAAGGGTTCAAATTCCGGCTTTTTAAATGTCTGAAATCAGTACACAATACAGTGAGGACAATGCAGCTGTTATGATCATCATTATTTTTGTAGTAGCAGGCTGGCAGCTCTTCTGAGAGTGCCAGCAGGTGTTTGTATCCATGAATCACCTGCGGATGGATCAGCCTGTAAGAGGAGAATCCGTTAGTGAAGGGGAAGAGGGGTTAGTATGGAGAAGAAGGAAAACTCAGGCAGTCTTTGGCACAGATCGCATCTCCACAGTTCGGCTGGCTCCAGATGGACGGATGAGAAGACAGACAGGCAGACAGAGCGAGGAGAAGGGGAGACATAAACAATCACAGGCACTGCTGCATCGCCTCCTGCTCACACAGAGCTGCTGCAACATGAAGGAGGGGGATGCCAGAAGATGAATAACAGACAAGCGACATCAAACAGTCTGAGAAATTCGGCCAAAACTGCATAGCACAGACTAAGCTGAAAGTCAGTCAGTTGGACTCTGACAGGAAGGACAGTCTTCAAGTTGCCACATAACGAAAAGAGAGAGAGAAAGAGAAGCCAGAGTGTTCGCAGCACTCCCGCAGACAAACCAGTGGGGATGCTGGATTAGAGACTGTGTCAAACAAAACACAACCCAAAACATCGTGTCGTGCAGAAAAGCCACATGCACCGTGTTTCTCTGCCTCCAGCACAACAAAGGTTAATTATCCGACACTCGTCCGTACATACACCGTGAACATCAACACACACCAACACTGCCCTGCCACTGACACNNGGGGGGGGGGGTGGAAAGATGGAGAGAAGATGTGATTTGAGGGGAGGTGTAAAGACCTGCTGGGCTAAAATATCAGGACTGGTTTCACAAACATGGATTAAATGCAGATGTAATCTTGACAGCAACTGGTGTGAGGTACAGAGCAAGAAAGTAAGTATGTGTGTGCCGGGTGGAGGTTTGAAATGAAAAAACTTCTAAAAGTCTATAGAGCAAGTTCTGGTTAATCCATGTCTTTGAAGCCAAAGTACACCTTGTCAAGTGATGCTAACATATGTAACCATCTAGTCTGACTGGCTTGAAACACAATACGCCCCTATAATTTTTGGAGAAAGTGAACTGACTTTTACAGCCACTTGTTAAAAAGCAACAGACTTTTTAGACTCTGATTACACTGGATGTAAGAAATATGCATAAAAGTGTAAAAAGATAAATTTGAGTAATTACAGTAGGTGAAGTGGTAGTACTGGGGGGCTATTGGGCTTTACTAGCAGGAAAAAACAAAGGTAAACTTGTGTTTTTCTCTGATGAGTTTTTTAAAAAAAAGAAGAAAGACAAAAGGGAGGAGGGGAAACGACGGACACAGGTGTTGGGGAAGTAGGGGTTGCAGTGGCAGAGAGAGCGATGGACTGAATGATACCTGCACGTTGGGAGGGGGCTGGAGCAGGACTGAGCTGGATCACGATGACTAGACAGAGGAAAGAAAATATACACACACACACGCACGCACATTACTGCACTGTTCTACTGAGACGATCGCACACATACATGCTCCATCATATAACAAATAACGGAGAAAAACAGAAAACAATAATTCCCTTTAATATAATTCCCTTTTTTTTCTTCACACATAAACAAAAGCAGTGTGTATTAGGGGATAAGGCTGTAAGGCTGGTGTTATTCTATCTTTTTTATTGTCAATAAATCGCATGAAAAGACCAAGATCAACAATGCGATAGTCCTCCTCCATCTGTCTGTGGCACTCCGCAGTCAAGACGTTACTCAAGCAGGAGTAAATATTATCTATGGGACTATTTTCAACTGCAGATGAATACACTTGTGGTGCTCCAGTGAGTTTTTACAGGAGCAGGATGGTGTACATCCACTCAAAATAAACTAAAGTGCCAATATGCGCAACCAGTGTGGCTCATTGGTGTGTTTTCAATACGGATGCACTGAATCAATCTTTTCTCTTCCAATACTGCTGCCTTGACTCAGAGAATCTGCCGATACAGAGTATTGACCCGATACCAGTGCTCTCCTTTTCCCAAATTTAAAATTTGTATAACTGACTAGCATCACTTTTGTGTTCCGCTGCAACACAGAGAAAGAAACTGTATTTAATGTGGTTTGGTTTTGTCATGGACAAAGAAGCTAGGGGGATGATTGGTTAACTGCTGGTTTTGGTCTTTTCTTGAGACTTGTAGACAATAACCAACATACAGAATAGCACCAGCCTTTCCTTTCACACATCAGTACACTCTCATTCTTACAGACATAACCTCATAACACATTTTAGAGCACATTTTTGTGTGTGCTCATTAGGAGTGATGGTCTGTAGGAAATAATCTTGATGTAGTTGAGTGAGTGCTTAGGGTTTCTTATATTGCACAGTTTATATTTCATAGTTCACTATATTACACTGCTAAGACGATAAAGAGCTTTCTGCCTCCACTGTATATTTTGGTGTTACATGTCAGTCAGCAGCACAGGCATGTTCCAAACTCCCCTGCTGAGCTAGCCGTGCTGTATAGTTGGGGGGAGTTTTCTCCTCCAGACGGTTGAAGGGCCCAAGTTACTGTTTCACCAAACATTAGAACACTCACTTCGCATTCACTGAAAACTGCAAATAATTTTAATTAACGAGTCTGCAGCAGAATGGCATGTTACCTCTAAATGTAGTATCCGTGTATGAGAAAAAACACTGACCAACGGTCAATAACGTGTGTTTAACGTTAGCTTGATGTGATAGCTCGCACAGATTAGCGTCTGTATAGTCACGGGTCAAAACTGGCAGTGAGAAATTGACTTTGCCGGAGGAGTCACAAGCTAACACAGTGCTTACTAATTACACGAAACCACGGATACGCTGGGATGGATGGCACTTCTGTAATACAATTAGTAAGCGGGCTGGAAACTGCATCACATTTTCAGATTGACGCTGGGCAGAGACAATTTGCGCTGGGCCTGCCACTGACTGTCACTCAGGCTGCTAGCGTGCTAGCTTAGCATGTTTGACAGGACCGAATCGGAACAGATTTCGGGACGTGACAACAAGCAAGATGTTTCATGACAGCGCTTCATTTTTAAATATTTTGTTTTCCTCGCTATGTATATTACTCCACTTGTTAAGTAAGTTGTTTGACAGTAAAATCAGCCGACCAAGCTCAGTCGGTGTTTGTTTATGTAGCTAGCCTGTTAGCATGTAGTAGCTAGGCGCAGCATAACACCCCCACTCCTTCTCTCCCTCCCTCCGCCTCTCCGATCTTTCCCCCCGCTATTCTGGCCGTTACCGACTCCCCGGTCTTCCCCGGTGGACACTCACTCGGCCTCGGACGAGATCGCTGTGGACTCATGTCGATGTTGAGGTCGATTCTCCGGCGAGATTCTTCATTTTCCTGCTTTAGTTTCTCCTCGATTCGCGACAGCCTCTGTTCCAGCGACGACATCTTGAAAAATTGAGCACCATGTAGTTCTCAGCAGAGCTCTCGACTCCCCTCTCTGGCGGGCAGGCAGGGCCAGCAGCACACTCAGACTGGACACACACACATTACACATATATTATAGAGTCACACATATTTACAGTCACTAATAGTTATAATAGTCATTTACCCAGTTTATACAAGTGGGATAATTAAGGAGCCAGGGTACCTGTTCTTAAAGGGATCTGAAGAGGGGGACTAAAAAGTCCAGGTGTACTGAGATAGTTAATCCTTAACCCTGAAAAACTTTACTACATAATAATCTCTACTCAAGGTCCACTTACTCCTTTGTTCCGGAGCTTTCAATTATATGACTGGGTCTGCAGCAGAGGAATGGGTTTGTTCACTTACAAAGGAACTGTAGACCTACTAAGTTTGCAGTTTTGTGCATCTGCAGGACTAAAAGTTGAGCTTGACAGTTCTTGACCATGCCAGGCACTTTCGACCATATCACATGCTCTTCATCTGCAGATCTGGTTTTTCTTGTCAAATATCCACTGATGTTCAAAACGTATAATCATGTTAACTTTTAACATCTGCAGCGCAATGACAGCTGAGCCATTTGCTGAAGAAGCTGAGTTACAGTTGATAGCTCCAGAGCAAGTGCTTAATTAGACCTTGCTTTTGTTGTGTTAACTCCAGATAAAGTACTGCAGGGAACTGCTGCAGTGCACCATGGTCAAGCAAATGGTTAAATCAAATAAAGCTGACATAATTTGTCATGAAGAATTTAGTCGATTGATGTAAAATTATTCTACAACTATTTTCATCATAAATTTATCATTAACAAATTGCCAAACATTCATTGGTTCTGGTTTTTCAAATGCTAAAATGAATACCTTAACATTTTGAACTGTTTGTTTGAACAAAACAAGCAACTTGAAATGTCACTTTGAGCTCCAGGAGATTGTGAGGAGCATTTTAAAACTATTTTAACAGACCAAACAATAAATCCATAAATATTAAAATGAAAAAAAATCCTAATGAAAATAATCATGAATTGTAGGCCTCAGTCCACAACCTCATGTGTTGCCTATGATCTGAATGAGTCCCCTGCTGGGACCCTGGAGCCAAACGATAAAGAGCTACTGGGTCACAGAAGTATGTGGAAAGGTTCTCCACCTGAGTATGGTTCCCCAGTAAAACATGGCCATTTCCACCACTGCACACCAATGACATCTAATCAAGAACAACAAATTGATTAACCTAAAGATAGTCCATTTAAAAGTGTAAGTAGGGGTCATTTCTCAAACTTCACACATCTCCTGTCACAAACTTCAGCTGCTTCAGTTTCAGGGTCCTGGTCATTGTGCACATTGACTCACTGTCACACTGTGAAGTCTTTTTGGATCACCTGAAGTTTTGTTAGTAACGCCTGTGATTTTCCTGTTTTGACAAGTCAAAACGTCTGCTGTGTAAAGAGCCTACTTAAATATCTTCTGTTAATCGGACAAAATTGCAATTTGAAAATGCCACCGTAGCTGTGGTGCTATGTGGTGGATCCTTTTTAATATTCTCTGACATTTTATAAACTAAAAAAATAGTAACATTAAGGCAAAAACAAAAACTTTGAATTGATTACACCTGAATACATCCACATGTATGTAACTTCTTCCCTATGGGTGTTTGGTGCTATTTTCTCTGGGGTAGGTGTTTTGCTGGTGTAAGCAGACATTTATAGAAGATATCTCTTAAATTTGATGTAAAAGTGGCCCTGGAGTTTGTCCCTGGTCAGCCCACTCTCCAGACACAGCATTTGTCGGGGCCTCTGGGTCTTTAGAGACCTTTATTCCTGCATTCTTGAGAATTTTATGCAAGTACATAACTAAATGAGCCATTAAAATACATTTTCAAAACGCCTCTTTAACTCTCCTAAAGTAATCACCTCAGCTGACCCCTTGAATACAATAATAAAAAAAAAAAAAGCCATATCATCATTACTCTTACTATAAACTGGTGCTTTGGACTGTGCTGGCTTTGATTCTGTTGTGCTGTTGCCCTTGTCTCTGCTCTTTGTCTCATGTTCACCATGTCAGCGTTAGTACTGGGGCCGCTGGCCAGTGGCGGGTAGGGTACTCAAAATCTTTACTCAAGAAAAAGTACAATCACTCCCATAAAAAGGAAAAGGAAAAAAAGGACAAACCTGTAATATTATATTTCATCTGCTGTGCATCAAGTTATAAGCAGCCACTGTGCAACATGATTATTTCTAGGGAATACAATTTGCTATGTAGGTTATTATCTGTAATTTAGCCATTTTTGTTTAGTACAATTATTTTCCTTTTTAAATCTACATGAATGTATTGATAAGATCCAGATTCCACACTTACTGCCTAGCCGACTGTTGTTGCCTGAATCTGTTATTATGGACATGTAGCCAACCAAACCACTTGCTTTACCCTAGCACAGGCAGCCAATACAATCTGATTATTCCTAAAGAATCTAAATAATCTTTACAATTAAAAGAATTATTGTGTAATAGAAGAAGCTGTGCGTCATGCGTAAAGGCCAACAGGACTGTTTTATACACCCATATTGTCTCTCTTTGCATCTCAAAAATGATCGTTTCCTGAATAAATAACAGCCGGAAGATGCTGAGTGAAAGCCGACATTCTGTTTGTGGACTCACTGTAGCTCTCAGCCTGGATGACAGCTCATTTCGGTTAATGAAGCAAAATGCAGATTACAGACTGGTTAAGTAATGAACGTATGAATGGAAAATGTAGCGAAAATAAAAGTAGAATATTGTTCCAAAGAAAATACTGAAGTAAAGAGTAAAAATACAGTTATAATGAAGGAAATGTGTTAATGACTTATAGTTTATTTATTTATTTAGCAAATTAGAGTTAATAAGTTACTACCCACGCTGCTGCAGCCGTTCTCACTACTCCTTTTCAGCACCACTTTTGCTTTGTGTCTCATGTTTTCTATTGGCCTACATGATTTTTGTCATGATTTATGTCTGATGTGGGGTGTGTGATTGATTAACAAGTCACTCATAGTAAACCGCCTCAGCTATGAGTCAACTCCCAAATTACTGGAGAAAAGTAAGCGGGGACAAAACAGATTTTCACTCTGAGGATTTGAAGATTTTCAGTTGTTTTTAAATGTAATATTTTTGGGTTTGATGTAACCCGTGGCTCTGATAAATTTTTATGACTATTAAACTATTTATAGACAACATTAAACCATTAACCACATGATCTCTAATCAACAAATTCATCTAAAATGAAAATGAATCTATAATCGTTAAATAATTACTTCTCGATTAATCGATTAGTTGCTTGGTCTATAAAATGTCAGAATGTTGCGAAATATGTTGATCAGTGTTTCCTAAAGCCAATGATAATGTCCTCAAATGTCTTGTTTAGTCCACAACCCAAAGACTTTCAGTTTATGGTCACAGAAAAGTAAAGAAACTAGAAAATATTTACAATTAAGCTGGAATCAGAGAATCTTTCTTAAGAATTAGATTACTCAAACCAATCCATTATCAAAACAGTAGGGTGTTCATTTAATAGCTGACAACTATTCATTTAATTTTTGCACCCTTTCCCCCACTCCTCTAGTCTGCATGTTGATGCATCCTTAGGAAAAGTACTGAACCCCAAATTGCTCCAGAAGAAGTGAGTCTGAATGTTAGTTTCTGATGAGCAGTTGGCACGTTAGCCTCGACTATCAGCTTATAGGTGAATGTGACTAGAAAGGCACTACACAAGTACAGACCATTTAGAATTTTGTAAAATTTCTAAAAAGTTCATAAACGATATTGAATTTTGGCAAACCAAAGGTTAAATCAAAAACAGGTCAGTGGGTTATTTAGATCCTTTTCTGTTTATTCAAAATGCAGCTGTTCAAATGTATTTCTTCACTTACGACCTTTAGTCACAAAACATCCTACTTGTGAACTAAATGTTTTTTTGTTTATTGATGACATGCGTTTAACGTGTTGTTGCTAATTTATTTACTTATTTTCTGTACTTGACCCTTCCTTGGTTTGAATGTGACACTTCCATACCAACAACAACAACAACAACACACAAACATCATATTCACTCCAGGTTTTCTTTATAAAATAAGTCATCTCATACTCACATGGTTTTGTATTGTCATACACAAGATAAGTAAAATCCACACCATCATACATAGAGCTTCACAACAAACCTCTCCTCTGCTCAGACATCGTATTATAGGCGTTTATACCACTGGCTCATATTTTCCAACATTTATCATTCTGTTTCCTTCAAAGGATATTGTTCATTTAGAAACATTTTGCCAAGAGAACTTGTTAGCTGGGATTTGAGGCAGTACTCACTGCATCAAGCTCTCATTGGCTCTACTGTGGAAAAGTGGCTAATGAGGTTTGTTGTGCTTGGGCTGCCACCCAGTTTTTCCAAAATCATTAAGATATCATTCGGTTTCGTCTGAAACAAAGATGATTTTATCACTGTGATGGAAACCAAACCCTGCAAGACCCCAATGGACAGTTTTTAAAACTGCAGGTGGCTTAAACTGATGCTAAAACAACAGTTTTTAGTGTTTGAAGAGTCAGATACAACTGTTTTAGAGGGAAATTACTTACTTTATGCTCACAAAACTCTGGTAGCATGTAGATAACTGGAGGACAGTCTGGTACTTGTACATCAAGTCTTAGTGTTCAGATGTTTTTTTTCTCCAATTAAAAAAAATGATATAACCTGCTTGCCACATAGCTTTTATGCTGGTGGTTGTGGTTCTGTGTCTGCTACACATGCTTATTCAAATTATGTATAATACCCACATATTCAATTAAAACAAAGTGTGTGGTGGGTAATAATTATTGTAACATTTGTCGCAGTAATTAAAATTTATGCAACACAAATATTAAAAAAGTAGATGGTAAAAGTCCAAAAGAAAAGTAAGAGTGGTTCTTTACCCCATAGTTAATTCACCTAACTGAAGTTCATCATCATATGACTGCTGGGGAAGCTGTGAGAACAAATTCATGGCGCTATTTTCTCTCTCACAAGCAAATCCTCTTAAAAAAAAAAGAACAGTTCAGAATGTTTATGCAGCGAGAGAATCACTCTTCCGTCTGCTGTTTACAAAGGGCCACAAAATAAAAAGAAAATGTTTTTCTGTGAAACTATTACAAGTACAAATGTAAGGCATTGGTATGAGAGGCTGTAAAGCAACCCCCAAACAGTCAACAGTACGAAGAGACAGCGAGCTCCTCCTCTCAGGCGACTACAAACTGACACACACGAGGACGGGAGGACACGTTTTAAAGGCTAATGTTTGCAAGATACACAAGTCACTGATGTGTTGTACAATGATTGAAAAGAGGGACTTTGTTTGTGATAAAACATTTTACCCCATCAGCTATCCGTCCTGGCTTTTTTTTTCCTCAGTCCTCGACCTTTAAAACTCCGCAGACACACAAAACACAGACCGATTGCCTCCGGTCTCTCCGCTTTCATTCACAGTGTAATTAACGGCATGCAGTCGGCAGGACAGTCCACTCCGCCAAAATCCGCCGTGAAGCCTTTAAAATCAAACATTCCTTGAGGTCTGGGAGCCCCCAGCCCACTAGCAGAGGTCAGAAACGTAGTCAAAGTCCCGGAAGCTTTCCTGGTCTTTGCGGGAGAGTACGCGAGGCTCCCGTGGGGGCGTAAGCGTCGGCGCTTCAGTGGTAAACTCCTCGTCGAAGTTGCTGACGTCTTCCTTGCCGCCAATGGAGGGGACGAAGGGAGGGGGCACCCTCCTTTGCAGCAATGCCTCCCAGTCCACATTCTGAGGGGAGAAAAAGAGAAAGACGAGAAATCGTTTTAGAAAGTGGATTCAGAATCTGCTGATCTTCCTTAGTTCTGCTTATCCTTCAAGGTGTCAAAAAGGTCAGCTTGAGCTGCTTTTCCACAGGCACGGGATAGTCTGCTTTAATCACGTCTGGGTTCAATGTCTTGCTCATGGACACCTGCGACATGTGGACAGGAGGACTGAACCGACACCGAAACCCTGGATTTAATTGGGTAGCGATGGCGCAATTGATAAGACTATGCTGCCTTTGGTGTAAACGACCCGGGTTCAATCCCCATCCACCAATGTGTCCCTGAGGAAGACCCCTAGTTGCTCCAGAGGCGTGCGACCTCTGACATGTGTAGCAATTGTAAGTCGCTTTGGATAAAAGTGTCTAATGAATAAATGAAATAAATGAAAACTGAATATTTCCTGCTGCCTCACATAAAAAAGTCTATAGAAGATTGGACCATAGTCTGTGCTGTTTGGTCAGTAGATCACTTTTCAAGATATTTTTGGCATTTTCGCCTTTATAGGAGAGATAGTAAAGTGGATAGAGGCACAAAATGAGTCGGGGTGGATGCAGCAAAGGACCACTGCAGTAAGGAAATGGCCTTGTAATTGTTGTGCGTGCTCTACAAGTTGAGCTAAACCGCGCCCCAGCAGATCAGTTTTAAAAACAGTGCAGGGAGGAATTACACAAGCAGAGACCGCCAAGGTGAGCGACAGGTGGCCGGTCCAGCACACCTCCAATACATCGACAGCTGAGTGATTGCTCTTCCCCCAAATATATAAAAAACCAGCACAAGTGTACTTACTCTGAAAAATGGCTGCTTCTTCACCTCCTCTGCATCCTTTTCACCAGAGCCCAGTCTTCTCTCCGGGTTCCTCCTCAACAGCTGCTCACGATAACACACACGCAAGAATAAGAAATTTTACACGAAGGCAATATTGCAGCCAAACGTCAATGTGTGACCTCTGTGACTAAGTAAGTGGACGTGTCAGTTTGTCACCTACGCTGGTGACTGGTAAGTGTTTCATATGTATGTGCAGCATCTGTCACGTATTGTTCATGGGTGATCAAATCAGCAAGAGAAGGAGGAAAGAGTGTTTACACGTGTGTTTTCTTACCCTTCTCATGATGCCGATAGCCTCAGTGGACAGGAAGCGAGGATAGCGGACTTCATCATTCACAATGCTGTCAAACACCTCCTCTTCATCATCCCCTGGGAAGGGAGACTACACACACACACACACACACACACACACACACACACACACACACACTTAATTTAATGCAATCGATTCTGGAGATTCGAAATTCACAAATCAAGGTGTAACCACAGTGAACATGTCAGTGACTGTGAACATCCAAATTTCATTGTAAAGGCAGGAATATAAATGAAGCATCTAAGGCTGAAGAAATTCAGCACACTTGGAATATGCTTGATTCTTTTATTTACCAATTTTAAAGGTCACATTTTCATATATGCTTATCAACATAAAATCAATAACCTTTTGCTTTTTGGTAGTGTTGGATACGATGTTGTTTGATCTGTTATTGGACCATTTATAGTACAGAGTAACAGGAAACACAGAAAGAAAGAAACAGAGACAGTAGGGATGACAAATCTCCTGTCAGATCTGATCTAAGGACACCGCAGTCATATGATGTGGTATGAATTTTGTACACCAAACCCCTCAAACTAAGAAGTTTATAATGTGTGTTCATGCAAAAATTCATTCAGCTATCACCACATGGACAGCGTAAGAGCTTAGTGTATGTGAGATTATACGAGTTCTCACCTCTCCCACCAACATTTCATAGATGAGGACCCCCAGTCCCCACCAGTCTACTGCCCTGGTGTAGGATGTATCTGTTAGGACCTCAGGGGCCAAAAACTCTGGAGTCCCACAAAAAGTGCTGGTCCGGTCCCCAAAGCCCATTCCTAAAGACATTGGCAGAAAGATGAAAACATTTTGACGCGTCGATTTTAGGGAAATTAGAGCAGTAGGCAGACTGGGCTCAGATGTAACATGAAAAATAAGCCCCTCTGTCAGTAACATCAATATCCACCTTCTTTACACAGTCCAAAGTCAGCGATCTTCACATAACCATCTGTGTCTAGCAGCAGGTTGTCGAGCTTGAGGTCTCTGGAAGAAAGATTGAACAAGTGTAGGTGAGGATCAAGGTCTCTTGAGAGTATTTCACCGAGTACAGCTGAGAGTACACAAGGATTTTAAAAGACTACAGCCATGCTAGCTGCTCTGTAAGGCTGTATTGTAGGCACAGCGGTGCTTTTAGCTAAATGCGACCATCTTTTGCAGAGATTTGGATAGATAGATGTTTTTTTTGTCTATTGCTTCTTCAGTAGACAAATATACAATCACCAACCACTTTATTAGGTACACCTGTTCAATTGCTTGTTAACACAAATAGCTTATCAGCCAAACACATGGCAGCAACTCAGTGCACTCAGGGTATGTAGACATGGTCAAGACAACTTGAAGTTCAAATCGAGCATCAGAATGGGGAAGAAAGGGGATTTAAGTGACATTGAACATGGCGTGGTTGAGTATTTCAGAAACTGCTGATTTACTGGGATTTTCACACTTAACCATCTCTAGGGTTTACAGAGAATGATCTGAGAGAACGAAAAAATATCCAGTGAGCGGCAGCTGTGTGGACGGAAATGCCTTGTTGATGTCAGAGGTCAGTGGAGAATGGGCAGACTGGTTTGAGATGACAGAAAAGGCAACAGTAACTCAAATAACCACTCGTTACAACCAAGGTATGCAGAATACCATCTCTGAAAGCACAAGACGTCACGTTGCTTCTTCTGAAGCTTAAATCATCTCAAACGAGCTCAAACTCATCTCAAAAGGGGGTCCAACCCAGTACTAGCAAGGTGTACCTAAAAAGTGGCCAGTGAGTGTAGATTCCCTTTTCACACTCCAACTCATGTGTAAGGAAAGAGGTGTGTGTGTCTTTCACTGACCTGTACACAATTTTATGGTCATGGAGGAACTGGAGTCCAAGAACTACGCAGGCTGCATAAAACCTGAAGTCAAACCAAAGAAAGATTATTACTAACTTGTAATAAAAGTGAATAAAAAGTAAACTGAACAAATTAAACTAAAATGGACATCACTACTACTTCACTAGAGTACCTACATGTGTGTCAGGCTTTTCATTTTGGCCATGTTTACTGAAAATGACAATGAATGAGCTGATGGATCCTGTAGAAATAGCCAGGGTTTTCCAGACTTTACTCCCTTAAAAAGGACCTGCACACTCATTGTAAACCCACACAGAAGATTTCACGTGATTGCACCTTTTGTCCAGGACTGTGCGGGTGTTTACAGAATGAGCTTGATTGACATCTCCCTCTTTCTCTGTTGGCTTTTTTTGCACCTTAAGGAGCGGCAACTTACACTTTTATCAATCTTATTTCTACATGGTCTTTTCTACAAGAGAATCTGTCTGATGTAACATTATGTAATCTGATTTAATGGTTCTAGGATAAACAAATGAGTGATAAGCAGGCTCGGCATGCCCACCGACCCAGGAATAAAGTGCTTTTTAGCTGTTGTCAACAACTTGAAAACCACCAAAAATGTGGATTTGGTTACAAAAAGAAAAGAAAATTTTGTAAAGCACTAAGTGGGTTGGTGTATAGCTGCTCTTTAATTTATTTTTATCATTTGGTTAAAAATATGTTTAATATGTTTGCACTCAAAAAGCCTTCAGACCTACCAAATCATCCAATAATTCTAGGATGCTTATTTCATTTCAAATAGAGCATTTGAAGTCATTCCTGTATTTTTAAAAATATTGCAATGTCAGTTTTTTTCCAATATCGTGCAGCCCTACTAAAAATGCATTTATTTGTCACTGTACTTTGACATTTAAAGTAATTTGCACCCCTCACAAGGCTTGCTAATGATTAAACTTATTTTCCCCACTGTTCGGACTTTACAGACTTCCATGGGAGCCTTGATTTATGTGTGTTTTTACAGACTCCCTCATCACACAAGCAAATAAAATAATTTTATCATTTAGTCTTTATCAAGCACACATATATGCATCAATACGTACACGGCTCGTGGTTCGGTGAAGACGTCTGTGTGGATGTGCATCATCAGGTCGCCGCCTGCTGTGTACTCCATAACAAAACACACATGCTCTGGAGTCTGGAAGCACGCAAACAGGTTGACCAGGAAGGGATGGTGCGACATGTTCACGATCTCAAAGATACGCTTCTCGCACATTAGACTGCAGGCAGAAGGAGGGAAAAAAGTGGAGAGGAGGAACAAGAGAGAGGGAGATGAGTAAGGATGGAAGGGAGAGAGAAAAAGAGGCGGTGTAGGGAAGTAAAGCAGGAGGTGGAAAGTGAAGAAGCAGCACAGAATAAATACATTATTGGGGCTCAAAGAACCAAAAACAGCAACCTACCATACAAACACAGTAATAAACACATCAGCACAAACCTTTCCACCTCATCCCGGGCTACGATATCCCCTTTCTTCAGGGCTTTGATGGCATACATTGTGCCTGTCTTTTTGTATTCTGACAGCAACACCTGCAGACAGTCACATACAGCAACAATTCAGTTTGTTTCACTCTTAAAAGTGCAAAATACCTGTACAGGTGAACTGAGGGATTCTAGATGTGCATGCTTATTGGTTTGATGAGGAAGAGATATTTTAACTTTCTTAAATGAATTAAGACATTACAATAAGGTCTGGTTGCGCGATTTAAACCAGCAAGATGAGCTCTCTTTTCTTGTTTACATGACTGCTGTTTAAAACATTTCAGCCCTTTTCTTAATGCTCATTATCAATGTCTATGAAACCAGAGAAAAAGGAAGAAAGCCATTAAATGCAAAACAATGATATGATTTAATGTGCTCAATATGCACACAAACACAGGCACTTGATGTCAGAAAGAGAACAAAAAGGCAATTTACCAACTGTCCTGTATGTCTGGTTTTCTGGTTGTGGAAAATTATCAGTGTCACTTGTTTTTATTTTTCTCTTCCTAATTTCTAGACATATGACACCTCTTGATGTGGCCTTAGAAATACACTGCAAATCTAGAGAAGCTGCCGGTCCAAGCTTTTGTAGGTCTTCTGCCATTAAGTGCCTAGATTTGTGCACATGCTGTACATTTTAAATTCAAGAACTCCCCTCCACCCTGTGTTCTTTATCTTATTACTGGCCTGTTTGCCCACAGATTCTTTGCATATTCCAAGTTACGTTTTATTCATAAAACTAAGTGAACCATTTGCTAAACTGTACCTTCCCAAAGTGTCCCCTGCCCAACACAGCAATCAGCCTGAAGTCCTGGAGAGACAGAGGACCTTTCCTCTGCTTACTGGAGAGATGGACACACACGGGTCAGCAGGTGCATTTATAGTGGGTACCAAAACAGATTAATAGCAGCATCATTTGTCACGGCAGACGTGGTTATGGAAAGCAGACTGGTTGACTTGTCACAGTAGGAAAAGCTCAGGTGTTACTAATAACATTAACAATGGTTCTGTCCTCAGTAAGCCATGACAGCTTCACAGTGAGCCAGCATGCTCAATACCACGACCCCAAAACTGAAGCAGCTAAATGGAATTCAGCCATCGTTAATGTCATAATTTTACCCCTTCGCTTCTCCTACTGTGACATGTCAAAATGTCTTCTGAGAAAAAGGCGTTACAATGAGAATATTAGATTAAAAGAATAGTATTATAGTAATTATGTCAAAAAAATGCTGCTGAGGTAATAAAACAAACAAAATGCATAAGGATGTGGTGTTCATGTGCTGATGTGTGTGTACCTGCTAACAGACGGGGTTCGGACAGGGCACTCGGGGATGAGGTCGGGGGGGGAGAAGGGCTCGATGACTGGCAGTCGGTCCTGACGGGGGAGATGCGAGGAAAGAGACACAAAGGAAAAGACACAGAGAGACATGCAGAGACAGAGAGGTAAGAGGACAAGGATGGAAGACACCAGACACATGATTTCATGACAGTTTCAACGTGACATACAAACATCTTTCTGGTGAGAAAGATTCACTTTTTGTCCCTGCTCCGTGTGTTAGAACTAATGGGCTGGAAGCACATACAGGGTGGCTCAGTTTTTGTAGACACTGATGACGTGCAAGCCCCAAGGGCAATCCATAATCTCTGCAGGCAGCCATTTAATTCATACAAATCACCTGCTTTCTGTGTGTTGTGAACATATGAACCCTTTTCAGTAGTAGTTTTCTGGATTAACTATGAGCCTACAGAGCTAGGGTGGCTGATGAAAATGAAATAAATTAATCAATAATAAAATACAGAGCCATTTTCCTCTTCATCAAGCCCACTAGAGAACATTTTTTGTCTTTCATTTTCTCGGTAGCTGTGCTTCTGAGGACAGTGACACCGATAACAGAGGAGGAAGTGGTTGTGGATTGAACTAATGGATGTTGCTGTACACCCCCGCCCTCCACACAAATAGGGCTGGGTATCGTTGAAAGATTTTCGATTTCGATACCCAGACTTCGATACTGGTTCCTGAATGATACTTTTTTCGATACCAATTTTATTCTCACCAAACCATTGTTGTTTGTATAAAGTAACTTAATTATCACATTATTATCATTAATAGTTTATTTTAATAATTGTTCCTTTGAAAAATGCTACTGCTTGTCAAAGCCAAGACATATTTTCAATTTAACATCGGCCTATATTGTGTTTTTGTTGTTTTAATTCCTCTTTTAGTTTTTCTAATGTCATTTCATTGTTTATTTTTTATTGTTTATATGTGAATTTCATTCATGGCAATAGGCCTGAGAGAAAGAGAGAGAAATCTCTCATCTCATGGAAACAACTTTCTGCCACTATATATCAACGTTTCCTCCTCACTAGAGGAAGAGGTGGCCAGGCAACAACTATCACAATAGAGAGTAAACTCTTTAATCCACTGCAGCAAAGTCACAGACATCAGCCCAAGGATCGGTACGTGATGTCACTATCACACGGAAGCGCTTCTGCCGGCTGCACACACAGATCCGTGTGTGGCGGAGGCGTCACTTACTCAACCTTGGGAAAATGTAGTGTGTGTGGAAGCTACCGCGCTACTCGGTCAATAAACGAGCTTTGATATGATTTGATTCAGAAAACAGCGACGATGCCACCAAGCTACTGAGAAATGTAGATAAACTAGTAACAGTGCAACTTGTAGCGATGCTACTGGCCAACACTGCTCGTACGGTGGGCGTGTTGAAGCAGGCTCGGTGGCAGTAGGGCGCTGAGACAATGACTACACCGGCTCTGTCTTATTACAGCAAAGACGGAGCAACTTTCTGCTTCATCCATCTTCATCCACTTATCACAGTCACATTAACCAGCTCTGACTGGGGGATCCCGAGGCGTTCCCAGGCCAGTGTGGAGATATAATCTCTCAACCTAGTCCTGGGTCTTCTCCCAGCTGGACGTGCCTGGAACACCTCCCTAGGGAGGCATCCATGAGGCATCCTTACCAGATGCCCAAACCACCTCAACTGGCTCCTTTCAACGCAAAGGAGCAGCGGCTCTACTCTGAGCTCC
>JAPMOB010251166.1:0-11252 GCA_029875015.1 Lepomis gibbosus
CCCTCCTCCCCCCTCATCCCTCGCTCTCAGCCGACATGGACACACAAAAGAAGGCTCCGGCTTAGTGGCCTTGTGATGGATGCATTTTCACAGGCCAATCTCTGTTATCTTGGAGAAACAGGTCCCAGCCTCCATTCTCTCAGGGCTTTACAGTTTTCTCTCTGCCACTCACCCCGCCCACCCCTTCCGTCATTTTTTTTCACCTCCTCCCTCCATCCCTCTGTCCTCCTCCACCATTTTCCGAAGGTCACTCATTAATACTCCTGAGCATTGATGCCGACCCTGTAACCCTGAGCTTGACAGTCTGGCTCTCCCGTATTGAGCATCCAAGCCCATGTCCTAGCATTCTCAGCCAGGCCTGAGTGTGGTGGTCTGATCCCCCCCCCCAACACACAAACACACACCTTCCAAGGTCAAGGACTGCATGACATCGGGCCTCAAAACAATAGGAGGCCCTTCCTCCCTGCATCCCCACGGACACCCCCTGAGTTGACCCTCTTTAGATTGATTGGCTATGTAGCAACATCTCCAAGTCAATCAATTTCATTCAGTTAATGCAGATGAGTCAAACTTGAGAATTCATCCAGGAATTTCAATTGCTCCCAGAAAATAGAAAACAATTAAACAAATAAAACAATATTCTCTCTTTTTGTAGCTCTTAACAAATGTTGCACTTCATTATCTTTAAATTCACACTTACTGGACGCCACTCTCCAGTTCCACAAGCTGTTTAATGAATTTGCGTCATTTCTGTCTGAGTGTTACCTATGTATTTATTTATAAATGATTGAAAGTAAGGATGGTAGAAATGATATGCAAAGCTTGTGAAAGACAACCTCGCTTTCACATCAGGTTATTTACAGAGTAGATACACTGCAACAATACATTGCGTTACAGTGTGTAGTAATGAAATATCTATCAAAAGGCATAACTTCTTGCCCCCTCCCCAATAGGAATTGTCGTGTTAAAAAATCCCTCTACAATAAGCTCCATTTTCTGCTCACTCTGCAGTTTGCTGCCTCCTCATTTCCCAGCCGTGGAGTTTCACTAGGACTTGATGTATCATATATCTCTCTGTTTTTCCTGCGTGGCTCTTTTTGGGCCTAAGGTCAGAGGGTGAAATAAAACAGACCCCATTTTGAAGCTGACAGGGTCTCCAAAGCCTGAACCCGAGGGCAGTCCCCCCAGCCCCGGCCTGACAGAGGCCACGTCCGACAAAGGTGCAGTTTGTTACAAGCTTCTGAGGAGAAAAAAAAAGAAACACAACAGGGAGGGTTATTTGGTGTTCCTTTGACCCCATAAGCCCTCTGAGATGAAAAGGCTTTCAATTTTTACCAGACGAGGAAGACCACTTCAGCACAGAACACCAGTATGGGCTTCAAAGCTCAGCAGAAATTTTAATCAGAGACAAATTACTGTATATTGTGTGGTGTACTGTGCTCCATCGCCACAGTCTGAGGGGGCAAAAGGGCAAAAATAGTGTAGCATTACACAGACGAAAAATGGCGTAGTATCCTTGCAGGTAGTGAATAAAACTTGCACGGGCACTAGCCATGTTTCCGTCCAACTGTCATGTGAATTTAAAGCAGACTTTTGAAATTGTTGCAAAAAGGAAAAAGGAAAAGAAACTGTGAATGAGGTGCGTTTCCATCAGCTGGGTTGGAGCGAATGAACCAGGCTACGGCAAGCATAGTTATGTCAGTAGTTGACATTACACATGGCTGTAATAAACAAGACATATGCATGCCAAATCAGAAACAAAACCAGTTGCATCAACCTGAGGACCATCAGTCTGAGAAAAATGGAGTGAGATCTTCAGCAATGCATTTCAAGCAGGCAAGTTGTTACCAACCATGTCTATGCACGTAATGGAAATATCCAGCAAGATGGCAACAGCTGATCAGACGTGAGTTACAAGTTTGCTACATCAGAAGTTATTCAGCAAAAGTGTTTCTATCTCCCGTTTAGCGCATTTACCCTTTTCGACAAAGGCATAACCACCTCAAGCAAGCGTAAAAACTTTTTTATGAAATTAAGGATTTTTTTTCAAATTTTGCCGTTTCCATCAACCTTTTCTAATGTGATACTTCACTTCACAGTGAAAATTCACTGCTAGATTATACCAGAGTAGTTAGTTGTGAAAGCTAGAGGAGGTAAGTCTGATGGGCTTGCATGTATCTGCCATCTTAAATCATGCATGCTGAAGACAAATATCAATACCACAGTGCTGCTTAAAACAGCATTCTGCCTAATAAAAACATATCCATCATTTACAACACAAGGGTAAGAGAAAAAGCCCATGAGTGTGTCATGCCTTATGCCATTTACTAAACATTTTATCAAATTTTACAAAGCCTGCTTAATATTTAAAGCCTCGGTCATGCAGCCTAATGGTGCAGGGCAGGAATAAGCTATTCAGGGGTCAATTGTTTTATTAAGATTAATGAAGGGGAGCAAGAGGGTACGTCATATCTGTAGTGCTTTCCCTCTTTCTCTGAGCACTAGTGAGGCATATTAAAAGGAGTGAGTAAGGTTTGCCACTTAGCTTATCTTTGTAAGTGGCTTATGGATGTATTTGTCCAGGACATTCAAGGTACATTTTTTTCATCAATTCATTTTTCATCAAGTGATGAACTTACTTCCAGCACAGAATATATCAAGGCATGCTTCAGTACGCTACTACACCGCATGAACATTCAAGTGTGTTAGATTAGCATTGAAATTTCTGCATGCAGTTTTTGATAACATTATATGCCGTAGCTCCATCCAAGTGTAGTGGCGTTCCTCTCTGCTGGATATAAACAGCATATTTAAGTTTTTGATTGTTGTTTTTCTCCTCTTCAAATTTAAAAATAAAGAGCAACAAGGTCATTTTCAGACATTCCTGACCATTTTATTACCTTTAGGCTACATCATAAATACTACAAAGGTTTGATTGCGTCAGACATGATTTGTTTAATGCAAGTGTCTAGTTGTCTCCTGAATCAGATAATTGAAAACTGTTCACACCATAGAAACACATTTGCTACTCTAGAAGTAATGCCCTGAATAGGTGTTGCTGAAGACCAACGGCCATATTTAATCAACCCAGCAGCTCAAACTGGCATGACCCTGATGGACTGGTGCATCTTTTGTCCAAAAAATGTCTAATCGGACTTATCAGAACAAGAAGCAGATGGAAGTGGAGCGTGGGTGGTGACAACTGAGAGCTAGTAGGCGTTCATCTCCATAGACATTTACACTCCATCGGCCATATCCCTCAAACCCTGATGATGTCACTGGTGTAATTGCTTTGACACAAACAAGTTGGCACTAATCCTGTTTGGACAGTGACTTAAACTGTATGGAAAAAGGGCAAACACGTTGGTAAAGTCCACCAATACATCTGTCCCTACTGGCCATGACAACATCTGTTTGTGCTGCATGTGACATGGTGTGAATGAGAGGTCAGAACTTGTTTTAAACAGATCTCTTCAAAAAGACTGATTTTTTTCCCTTGTGGTGAAAATCCTCTTTAAATGCAACACAATTTAAATCCCTGCTTCAGCCCCGCAAGAAGAAAAGTGTTAAAAATAGGACTTTTTTTTTAAAGTGTGGTGTCTCCTTTGCCTGCTGATGTAAAGTGACGTGACGCTGAAAATGTATTCTGTTGAAGCAGAAAGACAGGACTTGTTGTGAGAACCTTTTTATTGTGTCTGCTTCGACATGTAGCAATTATACTAGGGTTGCAGTAAAATGCAGGTTTTACTGCAACCCTGGTATGTACTGTAACCCCGTAGCATGGAGAAAAAGCTCATTTATTGCAATTTGGAAAAAATACACTGAAAAAAGAAAAGTGTTGGTCCAACTTAAAAAAATTACTTCAATTGGTAGCACACCAATAAATTAAATTTTTCCAAATGAAATTAACAAGTTCATTTATATAAAAATTTTAAGTCAGATGTATTTAATAACCTGAGTGCTTCAAATCAACGGTTTTCATTAATGCAACTTAAATTTAGTATTTTAAGTTACCTTAGCTGAAAAATTTAAGTTGGTTGGGGAAAAACAGACTCAAATCTGATGCGTTTCTTGAGACTTTATTATATAGACACAAAGGTTTATACAATTTAAGTTTACCATCACATATGTATTAAATGCATAATGAAGTTGTATCATTAATGGACTTTTGTTCTTAAAACGCACAAGTATCAGGCTCAAAACGAATCTCAAAGTGGCAAAGCTGTCTACAAAGTGCTGAGTATTATTCAAGCAAGCATAACAGTAGAATAACAGTCTCAACACGCCGTTTGGCTTTATCACACTGTTATGAAAAAGTGTAAAACAGAGGAGGCAATATCTTTCCTATACAGAATCCCCTTTAAACAGCTGGAGCCATCTGACTCTTCTACAACAATGTAAATGAACATTTAAGAGAAGAAAATAGATACAAATTGACAGTAAAGCTATGAAATTATAACATTATTCAGCTGGCTCTAACCAGTTTTTTTGACTTCAAGCAAGTGTCTTCACGAGTGTCTGACACCTTCTTGCTGTATTTTATAAAAACAATAAAGGTAGTTGTAAGCTACACACACAGAAACACCCCCCCCCCCCTGTCTCTCTCTTACTCACTCACACACACACACACACACACACACACACACATACCTGGGGCCTGTGCCACAAAGCAAGTTCAACAAACCCAGGATATGTTTTCGTTATCTGGCTTAACTAACCCTAACAATCGCGATCAGCATAAGCGGCACCATGAAGCTGGTTATCAACTCGAGCACGTTAACATAAAAGAGGCGGTGTTAGCAGCAGATGACCAATCACAGACATGAACAAGTCCACTGTCAGCAGAGCGCTATATTTTACGATTGAGGATTAAACTGTAACTCGAAATACGACAGTAGAATGCCTGCATCTGACACATGCAGGGAGACAGAAAATCACAGACAGTGTGAATGCCTAATTGAACAGACGTAGTTTATAATAATGCGTTGCTAAAAAGTGTACTTATGAGCTGTATGAAAATATCAGCCTTATACTTTCAGCTGGGCTGTGTCGGCGTTTCCACATTAAAAGACTTGGGGCGTTCTCCCACACTTAAAAAAACTTGTCGCCACTTCAAAAATTAGATTAATTATTTAACACACTCAAAAGTGTTCCAAACATTGTTCTAAATTAACTTCATAAAGCAATGAAACGGAAAAATCCCTTCATGCCATAAAATGTGCTCAAATAATGTTTGAAAGACTGAATCTCAACATTTAGGCTGCTGAAAACTCACCGTCCCACCTTTTGCGCCCACAGTGCAAAAGGGGGCGGAACATGACTACAGTCTCTGTAGTCGGCCTTAGAAAGCTATACTAACCTAGCACAGATACAGATACAGATAATTCATATGGTTGACACAGATACAGATACAGATAATACTATTCTCGCTCATCCCTAATTATTACCATAGTGAGTCCTTCTTGTGAGCTCAAATCTAAAAATGGTTTGCTCTACAGTGCACTCTTTAATACAACATGTCAAAACTAAAATGAAATATTTCCCTGCTAATAGACAGACACAGAAAGCTTTTACATTTTGGACTGAGGAATATTTGTTGTGTATATTTAGATATGTCTCTTGGAAAATAGAAAGGGTCAATATGCAAAAGAGAGTCAGTCTTTTACATGCTCCATTATCACCACTGTCCCTCCATGTCATGGCACTAGCCCATTTTTGGCCCAGAGGAGCAATCCATCGATGTGTATCGTCACTGTGAGCTATGAAGTTTGCCATACAGATTTTGGATCTTGTGCTGCTCAAGCTGCATGATGATCTTTTGGAGAACTTCAAATGTGAACTGAAGGGGTTTTGGGTAAGCTAGGGTTAGTATAAATCAAACCAAGTAGCAGGGCACAAGCTCACACACACATTTTTCTGTTTTATTAAACCACACACTTTTTGCAGTTATGTAATCGCAAATGACGACATTGCGATTGAAATTAGATTAATCGTGCAGCCCTACCTATAAGACTTTTACTTCACAAAACATGCGTATTTGATCCAGTGTGCTGTATGTTGTTCCTAGTCATTAAATTCCTGATTCCTGATTAAATTCATGTTATGATGCTATACATTCATTACAAAAAAGTGATGTTAGTTCAAATGTGTAGACCTAGTTTTCCAAAAAAACACCCAGCATAGGAAACATCAGCATGCCTCTGCCCATACTTTGATATTATAGATCTAGCTGGTCGAAAGTGTCCACGATGTTAGCAGATTTCTGGCGTGTCGCTCCTCCTTTCGCACAGATGAACTTGACTAGTTGACTTGTGTAGTGGTCTAACTGGGCCATGAATTTCTGCTCAAGACGAACAGCCAAGAGCCTCTGGAACTCTGCATAAATCTGGAACAAGAATGACAGGGGATACTGTAGTGTGACTTTGAGAAAACATCACCTCATTCTGTTGGAACAGTGCTCTCACCTAAAATCACCTTCAGTCTTGCAGGCATCAAACCAGCCATGGCGATCTGAGAAGAGACCACAGAGAATGTTAGTGATGTCCAACATGTGAGGTGAATTCCCTCTAGGACTATCACAGACCAGGGATGGTTTGGGTCTTTTGATGTGGGGTTGTATAAAATACTTATCCCTAGTAAGTATATTACTTGCAGTAAGGGTGCAGGAGAAGTGGAGAGCTGACTGTCATCTACTGCAGGTAATACACTTACTAGGGACAAGCAACCGATCCAATCCCACAACAAACAAACTAACCATTTTAAAACTTAGGCCTAAACTATTTATAATTGTTTTGAAAAAGAACACACAAAAACAAATGTATGTATGGATCTGACCCCATCTGTAAGGCTGACGATGATGTTGTTGATGATGATGCAGTTTGTAGTGCTTGAGGAGTTCAGATCTTCTCGAAACTGTCCCCCCACAGTCTCTGCATTTCTACATGCAACTTTTAACTGGAAAACAAACAGATGGACTTTATTATTCATATATTAGTTAACAGTTCAAAATAATTTGGGGAAAAGTTGGATCCAGTTGTTTAAACACAAAGAGAAGCAAAGGAAGTGTAAATACAGCCATATGACAACATTTTTTACATTAAAAGATGTCTAAATTATTTATGTTGCTGCTTCATATACAGCATGGATTTCAAAATACATGACAGGCAGTGAAAAATGTAATTTCAGGCATCAGAAAAAAAGGGCTGGTGTGAACAATTTAGAAAGTTGGTGGCTACAAGTCGGAATGTTGAAAAGGGAAGGTAGAAAACCAACATACCCCATTCTCATCAACATTATTTGTCAGCTGAGACTGCAAATGTTTACTTGTAGTGGTCATGACAGGCAGCCGGGTGTGTGATGGTGTGTTGTGTGAGGACAGGCGTGAGACACTGGCGTGTGACCTAAGTTTAAAAATAGTGTTGTCAAAAAATGTTGGACTTTGACTGTGTGTATCATGAGGTGACGATTACATATCTTGCTTGTAAAAGTTCTATCTACCTGGGTGTTGTGCCCATGTAAACCCTAGGTACAGGAAACACTGTTCTGTAAATAAGTTGTATGTTTTAAATTTTTGTTACACTAAAGATAGTCACAACAGTCATGTTAGCCACATCACCAGAGCGTCACCTTTACTCACACTGTTGTCACAAGTGCCAACTGTTTTGTTTATTTTAAAATCCAGTGACCTATACATACAGACATAATAAAGCAGTGTCAATAGTACCTTTGCAGGTTAATATAGGAATGAAACTTACCTTAAATCGTCTAATGAGTTTTGCTTTGTCCAGGCCAGAAGTTTCCACCATCCTTCTGTGAAAAACAAAGAAAAGAAAAAGTCCATTAGCGGAGGGGGCTTTTCTATTAATAGTTAAACTTGAGTCGTGTAAGTTAAACTATTACCCCACTAGGTAATGTTAGCTGTGTAAGGATGGAGTGAAATACGTCTGCTGTGCTTGTTGACACAAACCTACTCAGCTGCTAATTAGCACATTATCCCAGCAACACCAATTTGTGACTTGTCGTTGTTGCAAACTAACATTAGCTGTTTAATGCTGAGCTCAACGAAAACAGCCAAAAGGGAGACTGTCGTGTTTACACACAGCGAACATTTATTACTGTCTTCCACCTGCTTTCCGGCGTAAATACCAATACCGCCATGCCACCATGGCCGGGCGGCACAACAAGCTGTTTTCAGTGTCTCTCACACAGCTGTGTACGGGGCGCGTTGGTCGGGAGCCGAACACATCTCTGCACGTTCACGAGAGCGACATTCAAACTCACTCTTCTGTTGCAGTCCACTTTATTATTAGCAACTATAATCATTTGGCTCTGCAAACGTATGAACTAATGCTTCACATCGGACTGAAAATAAAGCTCTAACACTTAACCAGCTAACGTTAAATGTAAAACGTTAACTTAAGCTAATTGTAAAATTGTAAACATTAGAAAGACTTAGCTTAACGTTAGTTACTAATAACGATAGTTGATTTGGCTGAGTGAGTTTTCAAAAGTTTAACAACATAATTTGACATGATGTGGGTAATTTCATATTAAATAAAATACATTATTTGAGCACAATATAATTTTGTATTGCATTAAACTTACCATCTTACCCCACAGTCCCAAGAAAATGGCGGTTAACTCCAGGGAGAAGATCTGGAGAAGCAGAAGTGTCAACGTCAGAAGCAACAAAATCGAAACTTAGCTCCAGCCACTAAAAAAATAAAATTTAATTCACCCACTTTTATTGAACTGAGAATAGCAAGTTAAAGGAACAACTTGTAAATTCAAGTTGATGTAATGCACAAAAGTAGACTACCACCACTAAAGCACAAAACTGAATGCAAATCACTCAAAACATTATATTACATCAACTACTCTCAAAATACCATTCTTATAGTGTAGATCAACCACAGCTAATTCCATTCTCAACCAGAGACATACACAGGTGTTGATTTTTTTTTCAATTACATACACAATGCAGTAAAAAGGGGACTTTCTGGACTTGACTTTATCCAATGTGGATACATAACACAGAAGAGGAGAGAAAGAATGAATGATCTCCAAAAAAGAGAGAAGAACAGTTGGGCCAGGGAGAGAAAGAGGGCCAGAGACAGGAGTAGCCAAACCAGGGTAAGTGTTTCTATCCAGGTGCATTGCAAGAGATGACATTAGATGTGATGTGGATGAGAACATGTAGCCAAATGCTGAAGATCATATAGATTAGAACAGGACAGTGTATTTTTTTCTTTCTCTCCTGTGCATTTTTTGATTCAGTGTAATTGTGTATTTACATTTACATTCACTCATTTGGCAGACGCTTTTATCCAAAGCGACTCACATTTGAGGAACAACATACAAGCATCAATAAAGCATCAATACAGTAAGAGGTCTACAAGTGACAATAAATACTAGTAAGAGCTATTAGCACATCCAGCATCAATGGGGTAAATACCTTGGGAAAGGGTTACCTAGGGTTAACAAATAGTGCAGTCAATACAAGAGAATTGTAAGGAGACAGAAGAAGAAGAGCACTGGAAGTGCATGTTAGCGGTTAGATGTGTTATAAGAGGAAGTGTTCTCAGAAGTTCTCAGAAGAGATGAGTTTTCATAGACTTTCATAGATCTTGTTTCACCATCATGGTGTTCCAGATGAGAACTGCCAGGACTGAGATTGCTTTATGCTAGAGATGACAGAGATAGGCGGCACGCATTGGAGAAGGAACGTAAAAGTATTTGATGGTATTTTTACACATTTTGAACAAAAAGCCACATAGGTTGGATTAATTGTTAAACACTGACTAGAATTGTATGTTGCTAATGAAGCTTTTACTTCTGTAGTTCTGTCACTTACATTTGTTTCCTACTCTACATTCTGTTAAGTAAAATGGCACTTTTACATAGTTTGTTGCCAAAAATGCACACAATTGAGCCTCAAACCAAAAATATAGGGTGGTGTACAGTAAAAGGAAACTAAATTACAAAAACCAATAGATTTAACATTGTCTACTGTATGCAGGTAAAACTGAAACATGAGCAGGATTGCAGTTTTTGTAATGCCATCAACTGTTTACAAAGGGATTGTGCGACAATTGATTGATCTGTTCCTCTTGGAAAGAACATTTTCTAGTGTTTTGTTAGAATGATTTGATTTTGGGTCAGGTTTGCTGTGTTTTTTCATTTTAAAATGTAGAGTTTGTGTTTAAAGAACAAAATGTGGTTTTGAGCAGAATTTACTATTTGGCTAATTGTGTAAGGTAGGTGTGTTGCTGTGTTAAGAGTTTTGATGAAGTATCTTGAGTTTAGGTAAATGCTTGTTAGCAATTGGAAAAAAATGCAAAGCCTGTTTTTCACTAGCCAAAATTAGCATCCCAAAAATATCACAGTTAATGTGAATTATTGATGCAACTTACCAACCAAGCTAGATCCACCCTCTCATCCAAATATGGTTAGATCTGGTCACCTCTTTTTCCAAAAAAAAAGATGGCGACAGCAAAAATGCCATATTCAGGGCTTCAAATGGTAGTCCATAAATCAATGGGTGACATCACGGTGGATAAATCCACTTCTTTTATACACCATGGTTGGATTGCATAGCAAGCCTGGAAAACAAAGATGTCACATGACAGCAGGTCCAGAGGGGTCATTTTATTTCCACTGGACTGTCTTTTTTCCTTTAGGCAGAGCATAATGTGAACAATGTTTTAAAGGGCCATCCTCAACCAACATCTTCACAACATGCAAGCCTTTCATGTGTCTATCTCTCTCTTGCCACCTCAACCCTTCCATCCTCTCTAGCACGCCTGCATGCACCCTGACACGTTGACAAGCTGGGAGCGAGTCAGTGTTGTGGTTGACCTGGGAGGCCCGGCCAGAGAGGTTTGCTTCACAAAGTGAGAGGTAGACAACAAAGTGCAATGAACGAAAATGCCCCAAGCCAACCTTTAGCGTTGGTCAACTTCTGCAAGCTGTCGGGATTGGAAGACAGAAATGGTGGCAGTGGACATGGAAACTCAGCCCTTGGCTGTCCAGACCACAATAATTGTGCTCAACAGGACACTTCACGTTTGACCTGGTCATCATACTATGCAGTAGACAGTGTTTGGAATAACGGCGTTTAAAAGAACGGCGTTACGTAACGGCGTTATTTTTTTCAGTAACGGGGTAATCTAGCTAATTACTTTTCCCGTCGTTACAACGCCGTTAACGTTACTGGTCGTTAAATGCGGTGCGTTACTATGTAATAAACTGTG